>OX456523.1:58938060-59240560 GCA_949748255.1 Eustalomyia histrio | reverse complement strand
GTTTGACACTATGTGATGTGTATCAGAACTAGTGCAAAATGTAATGTTTCGTAGCTTGCTCAAATGTACATACCATAGGACTGAGGGCAAGTGGGCGTTGTGGTGTAATGGTTAGCGCGTTTGACTGTTACACAGAAGGTTGCGGGTTCCATTCCTTGCGACAGCAACATCAATTTAGAAAAAATAATACATGTGATTTTTCTCTTCATATCGCAACGTCCCCCTTCGGTGTTTTGAGAATTTTATCATCTCGTGCAATTACAATGTTGCCATATTTGAAGTCTTTCATCTTTCACTAACTTTAATCTCTCCTCTATCCCCTTTCCAAAGAAAGCAACACATTACGCGTAATAAGTAGGAATAATTTCCTAAGTGTTATTAAAAAACTGGTTACATATCAATCGCAATGTGTTATAACGCAGAACTTGTAGGGAATGAATAGATTCGTGACATATCACTGGACTTTTGCAAATGGACATGACAAAAATCTTCTATTTAGTTAAACAAAAATTTAATAAAAAGTTTTCAAATTATAAGTGGGGTTACTAGCAGGTGTGTGGAGGTAAGTCTGCCCCAGTCAATCCTATTCACGCTAATGCACCCATTTTTATTATGTCTCTGGCCAAAAGTCTAAATTATACCTTATATACATATATATATATTAAATTATAGGTTTCTAGCTAAATCCGCTGTAGGAGTTTCCAAAAATCCCACCGTTGATTTCTATGCCGAAAGAGAAACCTATGTAGCAAATTTAAACTTCCCAGCTCCACAGATTTTGGCAGGTCTTCAAAGGGGAGAATTTTTTTCTTTTTTGCCCCTCCATGACGGATTTTTCCCCGTCTACGCTGTTGTCTACATGGAGAAGAAACCTGCATACCAAATTTCAACTTCCTAGGTCCAGTGGTTTGGGCCCCAATTTTACCAAGTCCCTGGCCAAATTCTAAAATGTACCTTATCAGTGAGTTAGCATATACTCTAGGTAGCTCATATTTCAAATATCAGCTTTCTAACTAAATCGGTATGGGCAGGCCGTTAAAAGGGAGACTTTTCCTCTTTTGTCCCCTCCCCGTAGGAATTTACAAAAATCCCATCGTAGAAAATGTCTACGCTGGAGGAGGAACCTCGCGGGGAGAATTTTCCCCTTTTCTGCCCCTCCCTGTTGAATTTTCCAAACTTGACATCTTAGCTGTTATCTAGACTGTAGAAATCGACTGCATACCGAATTTCCACTTCCTAGGTCTAACAGCTTAGCAGAACATTAAGGGGGAGAACTTTCGAACTTTAAACCCCCAATTTTACCACGTCCCTGACCAATATTCTAAAATTCACCTTTTAAAAATATTTGGGTGCTGGTGGTTAAAATATTTGGCTGGCGGCGTTTAAAATATTTTGGTCGCGGCGTTCAAAATATTTAAGTGGTGGCATGAGAAATTTTTGCGTGACGGCGATCGGTATATTTGGGTGGTGGCGTTCAAATAGCTGCCAGTTGGGCTCGCTGACGGCCGCCAGCCAGCTAGTTTGACCATCAAACCATCGAACCACAAATACATCCAGTTTGAATGCCGCCAGTCAGGCAGAGTGATCGCCGCTAGCCATTGTACGATCAAACCATCGAAATATGGGTAATTCCACATAAAACGGCCTTACACAGGAAAAAATTAATTTACTAGTTTTTAATAAAAATCGGTTAATGGGTTGTCTACGAGAGAATGATAATTATGAACATATGAAAAAAATTACAAAAAATAAAATTTTATCAATTTGGGAACACTTTAAAATGTGCATATAGACGACGTAGTGTAGAAAAGTTCTTTTTTAAACAAAATGTGGGACGGAGTCAAATCAATAACCAATATTCAAAAAATTCATAACTTTAAAAGAGCAGATGCAGTCTCTATTTATGCTTGCACTACATATTTATCTGAATTTAAAAAAATTACTTTAAAACATACTCGCCTGCAGTATTGTGCTGTCTATGGTAGTACAGATAGTGAATAAGTCTTTATAATAATATAATATGTGTTATTATTTTCTTTTGTGTTTATCTTTAAACTGCTTATGTAATTGAAGTCAATAAAAAGTTTTATTTCTCCAAACTTTTCGAGTTTTCATACTTTGTCACACCCGTCACATATAAATCTCACACCCGTCACATGTTCCAAAAAGTTTTTTTTAGGAAAATTTTTTTTTTTTTTGCAGATAGTAAGTATGTAATACAATCAAAAACACTCTAATGAAATAAACACATCAAAATAATTAAGCGCGTTCTACGAAAAATTTTACATAATATTACCTGAAAGGAATAATTCTATAAGAGCTCAAATTTGTAAGATAACACCCGTCACAGTCTTTTAATGGTCATTCTGAGCAGAAAGTATGGAATTTCAGTGTCAAGCTGTTATAAAACATTATTAAGATTAATATCCTTGGGAATCGCAGCTTTTTTTAAATTTTAAATTTTATATTCTTGAATTATAATCACAAATGTGAGTATCATAGTCACACCCGTCACAATGAAATTACCCATATCAAATAGATTGTACGCTGACAGCCTGTTAGTTTGATCGCCGCCAACCATCGGAACATCAAACCATCGAAATATCAAACCATCGAACCATCCAACTATCGAACCATTAAACCATCGAACCATCTGGTTTTCCCATCAATCCATCATACCATTAATCCATCAAACTATAAAACTATTGAACCATCGGAACCATCAAACCATCGACCCATCGACCCATCAATTAATAAAACCATCAAAATGGCCAGCCATCCGGCTAGCCAGCCAGGTAGCCGTGGGGTGCTTAAATAAAAATTGTTTTTGATTCGCGTATTAAAGTTGATTGTTAATGAATGTTAACTCGAATATCGTTCCATAAACGCATTCAAGGCGTGTGGATATGTTAATCTCTATGACTACTTGATATATCTGGAATGAACCAATCAATGCTCTGGCACCATTTTAATAGTTGGGACACTGGTAATTTTACGGCACTTTCATTGATGAATTCAACATGGGCTTTTCATAAGAAGCAGTATTTTAGGATTCTCTAAAAACTAATGCCTGGTTTTCATTATGTCATATGAACTGACAACAAAAACTGACTCAAATTAGTTCTCGTCATTTTGTGTCATATGCGTTTTCATTACATCTTAAAAACTGACAATAAGTCGATAAAGCAGAGCGTGTCAAAGATTTATGTCAAATTTTGGTGTCAGTTGACTGACACGCCGTTTTCATTACAAAGGTCAAATATGATGAGGCGAGCGAACAGCTGATTAGAAAATATTAATTTGTGTTCAATTAAAAGTGGAAAAAAATTAAAAATTATAAAAAAGAAACAAATGGCTATAGCTAGTGCGGCTTTTTGTGTTATTACATTACCATTTCATTTTTTATTTAAAAAATTCCATTGCAATTAATTTTTCCAGCAAAAAAAAAAAAAAAACAGCTTTGCGATTGTCAAACAAAAAAAAATTGACAACTTGTTGTCAATTTTATTTTAGATAAAAAATGCTGCCATATCTGTTGACAAACTGAAATTTGACGTTTTCACTTGTCTGTCATTTTAGACGGCAGTTCGTGTGCATAACTGACTGCAAACTCAGATGACAACCCGTTTTCATACAATTGCCAATAATTTGGACAAATTGACATTAAAAATGACATAGTGAAAACCATGCATAAGACATACGATTAACCCTCTGATGCCCCCCAAGGCCGTCAAAAATCCGTTTTCAGATATTAAGTAGTTTTTGGCTAAATAATATATTTTTATTAAAGCATTTTATTATATCGATAGCAAACATAATTTACTCTTTGTCTGCCTTTAAACTCGTTTTCAAGCGAGAAAGATGTAAATTTAAAATTTAAAGCAGAAACAAATATTTAAAAAATCTATTAAAAATATATAGACGCTGTGGCATACATTTTTAATAATAACAAAAATAGTTCGGAGTATCTACCTGTAAAATGAGTTATAATTTTTGTCTCAGAATTTACAGGACACCGTAAAAAAATGTTTTACGAATATCTCTCTAACTCAAAAACCAGCTAAAAGATTAAGAACAGCTAATATTCTCCGAGTCCATTAAAAGTATAACCAGAGGATTAAGCTCGAAATTCGGCTTATTGTGCGCTCCCTTTGAGGACAAACTGCTACAAATTCATATGGCAAAAGCAAATTAATGCTACAATGTTGTAACTTAAAATTTGATGATTTGCACCTTTCATGTCATGCCTTCCAACTGTTAAAATGCCGCTATTTACTACCATTTCAATCATCTAATATAAATAAACCCTCATATAACCTTTCATGGTGATCTGTTTAATCTAGTGCAACAAATCCGTTTGCCACAAATTTATATGTTAGCCGCATACTACAAATTGGCGGCTTTTTTTTGCTGCGACAGTGGTCAAGTCAAAACATATTGAATTGCAATTCGTAGTATGTATTTGTTAACATTTCAATTTACAACTTGTATTGAAAATTTACAATAAATCAAATTGAACCGAGAACAGACAACAACAAAAAGTACACAGCACAAACAAATGCAACTAAATAAAATATAACCACACAGAAAAAAAAACTGACAAGGGTGAAAAATATTTTAGTGGATGCGTATAATTATTATTTTAAATGTTAAAGTTTAATATTAAGCATTCGTTAAATATTTTTTTAAAGAAATTTTAACATCTCTGTATACATAAGAGAGACGCGATAAACTCAAAAATTAATGCACCAATGTAATGTGCATTATGTGAGTCGTTAGCCATGCTTCTGTGTAGTTTGGATTTTCTCCGATTGATAATACAAAAAAAATGTTTTTGAAAAATATTTTATGAGTTAAAAATAAACTGGATTGGATAAAAACGCGTGGAACCTCCCATACAAGTCAAAATTTAAGAATACTTCTCCTGAACGTACGTAAGCCAAACTTGGCACAACGTTTAGTAATAACACCTTTATACACTGTGCCAAAATTTTAAAAAATCGCCAATATTAAAAAAAAAAAAGTAATAAAAATCGCCAAAATTGTAAGTAGTTGGAAAAAAACGCCAAAATCTATTTAAAATTTGCCAAAATTAAAAATATCACAAAATGAAAAAAATTCCAAAGTTGTAATAAATTGCCACAGTTTTAAATACATCTGTCTCTACATTGAAGAAAACCGATAAAACTGTGCGCAATTAAAAAAATAAAAAGTCGCTTTAATAGAAAAAACGGAAAAATAGAAGAAACGCTAAAATTTTAAAAATCGATAGATTGAAAAAAATCTTTTGAATAAAAAAACTCAAAATTGGAAAATATCACAAAAAAAATTTCTAAAATTATAAAAAATCCTAAAATAAGAAAATTGTCGAAATCATAAATGTTAAAATTGTTAAACTGAAAAAACAAACTCTAAATTTAAGAACGCCAAAATTTGAAAAAATATAAATTTAAAAAATGCTGGAATTTAAAAATAATAGCTATTAATATTAATATTACACAAATCAAGAAGATCGAAGAAAACTAAAAGAATTAATAATAGCTTAATTTAAAAAAATTTGCTAAAATAACAAAAAATTCCCAAAATTTAAATAAAATCGCTAAAATTAGAGGGAAACAAAATTGTTAAAATAAATTATACCAAATTTCAACCTAATTGGCTCGCGTTTACTTAAAAACTAAGCATCGTATAAACAATATTTAAATATACGAAATATTAACCCTATATCGAAAATTAATTGGGAGAAAATAAAACAGGCAACGATTTTTCCTTTTTTATCTTTTAATTCTAGCATACGTTTTTTAAATTATAACGATTTTTTCTAATTTGGCGTGTTTTAAGTCTAGCTATTGTTTTAAGTTGGCGATTTTTAAATTTTAATCATTTCCAATTTTTAAATTTATAAATTTTATTTCTAGTTTATAGAGAGCTTTCAACCTCCATATATTTACAAAAATAAAGCAAATTAAAGATTTTTAGCTAGTTTGATACATGTGTTTCGATCCGGTAAAAGATCTCTTCAGAACCCACAGTTTTAGACAATCTGAAGAGATCTTTTACCGGATCGAAACACATGTATCAAACTAGCTAAAAATCTTTAATTTGCTTTATTTTTGTAAATATACGGATGTTGGAAGCTCGCTATAAACTGGAAATAAAATTTATAAATTTCTAAAAGAAGGCAGAGCCTGAACAAAAAACGTATAAAAATGAATATTTTGCTACATTAAATTTGTCAATTTTTTTTTTATTTTGTAATTGTTTTCAATTTTGGCAATTTTTTCACTTAGGATTTTTTTTTTTAATTTTTGTATCATTTCTTTTCTCTGGTGACGATTTTTTTATACCATAATTTTAATTTGGCGATTTTTTTAATTTTGATTTTCACTAATTTTGACTATTTTTTAACATTAGCGATTTTTGCCGCGATTTTCTCGAATTTAGAATAATTTCAAAATTTGAAAATTATTTCAAATTTTATTTATATTGGCGACCTTAAGATTTGTTGATTTTTATCGTTTTTTGAGATCTAGCGATTTTTATTGGGTTCAATTTCTTTTTATTTTAGCCTTTTTTAGTTTGGCGATTTTTTTTAATTTTTGCTAATTTTTTAAGCAATTATGGCGATGTTTACCACTTTTCAATTTTTTTCAGGCTTTCAATTTAAGCGATTTTTTATTTATGGCGACATTATGTTTTGAAATACGTTTTTTAGCGATTTTTTAAATTAAGTGTTTATTTTATTTGTTTGTTTGCGTTTAACGATTTGCCATATTTTTTTTTTAATTCAAGTTTGTTAATTGTTTTCTTAAATTCTTTATAGTATAGAATCATACGCAAATAAACTCTCCAAAATATATTATACAGGTTTCTTCATTGCAGAATTGAATAGAATTCACTCTAGAATACAATTGGTGTGTTTTGTTTGCACATCAATAGAGTATTCAAAAACCGAAACCGAAAACCGGTCAACCGGTTTCTTTTTTTTAAACCGATCGGTTTCGAATATTTTGTAAATTCGAAGAAAACCGAAAACCGGTCTTTTTTGTTCGGTTAACCGGTTTTTTTAATTACATCACCAACTGGGTTACTTGGTCTCTTTAATTTTTTCCGAACACTTTTATAATCGTTTGTTTGGTTATGAAGATTTAGATGTAAGTCCGATATATTCCGATGAAGACTTAAATTTGGATATTCCAAATTTAAAAATTTAAATTTCTGATCTAAATAACACAATAAACAGTATTTAAAATCCTAAAAAAGAGACTGTACAAAATCATTCATCATTATATGATGATTTCATATATCGTTATAAATGCGACAAAAGAACTGAAAAGTTGGACAATTTATATAATTGTCTTTCGACTATTTGTCCAACATCTAAAGGGTGTTCCAAGAAGAACGCAATTTTTAAATCTGGCAACATTTGAAGTGTCATTGTTTGACATTTGAACAATTGTTATTGTTTGCTAGTAGAAGGTACGAGGTTAGTAAAAATGGAGCGCTACACGAATGAACAACGCATTCTCATTGTGAAATTGTTTTACCAAAATGGTGAAAGTTTTGCGGCTACAGTTTGCAAATTGCGATCAATTTGGGGTCACAATAATGCTCCAAAAGAGTCAACTGTAAAGAGATTAATGGATAAATTTGCCGAAACTGGGTCTGTTAGTGATGTAAAGACAACAACGCGCCATCGACCAGGTCGATCGACCAAAAATGTCACAGCTGTACGTGATGATGTCGCTCAAACTCCATCCACCTCAATTCGACACCGAGCTCAGCAAATTGGTGTCTCCAAATCCACTTTGCAGCGAATTTTGACGAAAGATTTGCATCTTCATGCATACAAAGTTCAATTGACTCAGGAACTGAAGCCAATTGGGTATTGGAGAGACAACATGAAAATGCTGATTTTGCCGATAAAATCATCTTCAGTGACGAGGCCCATTTTCATCTTGATGGCTTCGTCAATAGGCAGAATTGTCGCATTTGGGGTGAGGAAAATCCTCGAGTGATTTACGAGAAGCAAATGCATCCTCAACGTGTCACTGTGTGGTGTGGTTTTTGGGCTGGAGGAATCATTGGACCTTTTTTTTTATGAAAATGAGGCAGGTCAAGCGCAAACAGTCAATGGTGTTCGGTATCGTGAAATGATAACCAGTTTTTTCTTGCCTAGAATTGAAGAAATGAATGTTGAGGGCATGTGGTTCCAACAAGACGGCGCCACATGTCATACAGCCAGAGAAACAATTCAATTGCTGCATCAGTCATTTCCCGGTCGTGTTATTTCGCGTTTTGGAGATCAGAATTGGCCGCCTAGATCGTGCGATTTAACACCATTAGATTTTTTTCTTTTGGGTTTTTTGAAGTCGGTGGTTTACGCGAATAAGCCGACGACGACTCAAGCCTTAAAAGAGGAAATTGGACGCTGCATTAATGAAATACCGCAGCATTCATGCAAAACGGTCATTGAAAATTTCATTAAAAGATCGCGTGCATGCCAGCAAAGCCGCAGCGGCCATCTGCACGATTTTTTTTTAAATATCTGTGTTTTATTTAAAATTTAAAAATTGCGTTCTTCTTGGGACACCCTTATTAGTGAAAGAGTATTTTCCACTTCTAGCTTTATCAAAGCAAACAAAAAAATCGAATTAAAACGAAACATTTAAATTACATATTATTTCTAAAATATTATTTTCGAAGTGAAAAATAGATTTTCTTTTTACATATTTAAAATGTAATATTAAAAAAACTTATATATGCCAAACGTTTTAAACGTTCAAATTACAAACGTACCTAATTTTACCAATTTACAAACTTAATAATCTCTATTCATTTGATGTGAATATAGTTTTATAATATTAATTTTTAAGATATCATATTAAAAAATATTAAAACCAATAAATAAAATGTTTAAATGAAATACAATAAAAAAATATAAAATATTTTTTTTTTCAAAGAATGTATTTTTTTATTTTTATTTCTTAATATATTAAATTTCTTTTTTATTTTTGTTTGTATTAAAACAATTAACAAATTATATAAGCTTTTTATTCAAACTGCAAAAACCGAAACCGAAACCGGTTTTTTTAAATTCGATTTTTCGAAGAAAACCGAAACCGGTTTTTCCACAAGGCCGGTTTTTTGAATACTCTACACATCAACATTCTTTACAACACTTGTGAATTTTTTAAAACCTGTTTTAAATGCATTTATGCAGACCTTTACTATTTATTACAATGTATTAAATGACCCACGACATATTGAATTTCCACAAAACTTTTACAAAATACCTTAATATATAAATATCACCCTAAATCACATGCATTCTCTATACAATCATTGTGTGTAAACAAACAAACAAACAAGCAAATAAACAAAAAAAAAACACTGTAATAAGCGGGTACAGCAAAATTTAACGACAACGCAAATAAATACAATACGATTTATTTAAAATAAAAACAAAAATAACAAAATAAATAATTGAAAACTCCAACAACTGTTTTCAATAAAAACAACTGGAAAAACGTTAATTAAGTGCCAAAAATAAAACGAAGGCATCCAATTGGAAAAACCAGGAAAAAATAATTCATTTTGATTTAAAGCCAAAAATATATATTTTTAAATCAACCCTGTGCAATCAAACTCATACATTCAAACAAATACATTGCTTAGATACAATAGAGAGACATTTTCAAAGGTCATCTAACAGTATTTAAAAACAATTTTTTTTCTGCATTGATTTTAACATGAATGGAAATTGTACATGAATGAAAGACCTATGAAGGGATTTTCAATTAAACATACACACAAAAACACATATACATACATTGGTAAAAAAATTCAATTTATAATGGCCAAAAAACCTTTGGCAAGTAAAAAATCATTTATGTATGTTTTTTTGCAGTAAATAAAACAATGAAATTTGCTGTAAGCAATTTTGAAATGCATTATTTAAAACTACATGAAAAACGGGAAACTTTTAGCCAACATTTTTAAAACAGCTATTGTCAGCGTGCTGGTTGTGTCTCTTCAAAGATTTTTAGTCTAAATTTTAATATAAAATACATCATTTATGTATTTTGAAAAAAAAAACACCTATGGAAATTTACAATATTGGATCACTCTGAACTGCAGACATAATTATAAAAAAAAATATGTATGGAAATGCGTAGCAGTAAAAAGTAAAAAAAAAAAATATGTCATTGGGTATTGTGACAATTTTTGTTGGGGTTATGGACGAAATTTTATTTAATATCATGTATTTAAATCAGGGACGTAACAGTTACAACTTTTATTCAATGAAATTACTTTTGCAATTAAGTGATTTTTATTTGAACTCAAAATAAAAACACTTTTATTTTGTAAACAAATATATAAGTTATTAGAAATTTTTTTTCTTCATGTAGTCCAAATCATTAGAATTTGGCAGTTTCTGTATTCTGTAAGTATGAATTGGTGCTAAGTTCGGGTTGGACAATAAATGACCACAAGCTAAAGTGCATATAAGCCAACGTCTTGCAATTAATTTCAGCATATTTCTTGATTTTTATTTAAAAACCAAATATAAAAGTTAGTTCTTGATTATTTCAAAAAAAGTCACATATTTCAAATTTCAGATTTGTAGCTTTTTTGGTGTGGGCAGGCCCTTAAGGGAGACCCTTTCCATTTTTGCCTCTCAACGTAGAAATTTTCAAAAATCCTTCATGGATGGATGTCTACGCCGGGGAAGAATGCACGTATCGGTTTTGGAAGGACTTGAACGGGGAGAATTTTTCCCTTTTTTACCCCTCTCCGTTGGCATTTCCAAACATCCTATCTAAGCTATTGTCTAAACTGGAGAAGAAACCTGCATTCCGAATTTCAACTTCCTAGGTCCAGCGGTTTGGGCAGGCCATTAAGAGGAAGATATTTCGCTCTTTGAACCCCCCCCCCCCCCCCCCCTCCCACCAACCCATTTTTATTACGTCCTTGGCCAAAATTCTAAAATATGTCTTATCAATGAGTAAGCACATACTCCATAGAAAACATATTTCAAATTTCAGGTTTCTAGCAGGCCGTAAATTAGGAGTTAGCCTACCAAGCAAAACTTTAGTAATGGGTGCGATAATCTCATGCCTTACCTTGTAATGATAGCTCGTTACCTTTTTCATTATTTGCAAGCATAAACTAATAAGTTACTGATTATTAATTACGTAATATAAGATTAATAAATGTAAAGTAATAATTGAAATATTTTTCAAAATCTATTTTTAGATACATTACTTTGTGTTTTTTTGTAAGCAAAAGGGTAATGTATGTTTGTTTTGACAACACAAGCGAAAAAAACAAAGCGCAACAATTCATTTAAGTTTAAAGCAATCAAATACAATATTGCGTCGATAGCTCAGTGGGTAGAGTTCTTGGCTGGCAACCAGAGTTCCCTGGTTCGATTCCCATTATGACCACATTATTTTTAATAACAAATAATTTAAATAAAATATTTGTAATAATTTTTTTAAAAAAAATCGCCTTTCTTAAAAATCTATTTTTAGACACATTACTTTTTCTATTCTCGTAACCATATAATTAACCCCTTACATTATCACCTCTATAGTAATGGGTATATACATTACTTAAAGGCTCATCGCCTGTAAAATTCATCAGTGAAGTAATGTGTAAAGTAATCCATGAGCCCCTATGGCTACACATTACTTTACACATTATTTTGTAATGTGTGGTTTTGCTGGGTAGTACTTCAAATTTTCGGGTTATAATCCCACAACTGGCAAAAATTAAAAAAAATAAAGTACTCATATCTTAAGTCTAAAAATATACTTAATTAAGTACAGCCAGCTAGGCAAAAATCTTATAGTTCATGGATGTTGGTTATAATTTGGGGGTCATCTGTCTGATGTTCGGACAAGAGTAGCAATATCCCTCCTTCTTAGTCGAACGTAACCACGATCATTTAGGATGTTACGTGCCAGCGGGTTTGGGTGCGTTTCAAGCTTCTTTAAATACGGTGCAGCATTTTTAGCTATTTCTACTTTAACTGAAGACACGTTTAAATCTTTGTGGATGTTCGAATTTTTAAAATACCAAGGTACAACTGTAATCATTAGTAAAATCTTATTTTGACGCCTTTTTCTAAGTTAGAAACGCTGGCAGTACCCCATAACTGAATGCCATAGCACGATATTGGTTCAAGGATCGAATTATAAAGTAGGAGCTTGAACTCTAAGCTTAGAGTTGAATTTTTGCCAATAATCAAGTTTATTTGCACTGCTTTCAACTTTAACTGTATCAATTTTGCTTCTATGTGACTTTTCCTCCGAGTATAGTTTGGCTATTTATTCGAATAGAAGGGCATAAGTCTCTACGCAGTGTGAATGTTATGTGAGTACATTTTTGTTCGTTTATTTTATTTCTCCATTTTTCCAACCACAATTCCAAATGAAGTATATGGTCTTGTAAATATTGAAATGCTACTTGGGGGATTTCATGAATGCTTAAAAAAACAGTGTCGTCAGCTGTATATAACATAAATAAAATGGGTCAGCTTTAATTGGCTGAAGCGAGCTTAAAAAATTTCCTTCTTTAAGTATAAACTTTCGATCAGTTAAATAACTTTCTAGAAGCTTATAAAAGTTTTGGGGCAGGTTTTGCTTTAACATGTAAACTAGTCCTTCATGCCACACTTTGTCGAACGCTTGTGACACGTCTATGAAAAGCGCAGAACAATATTTTCTTCCTTCAAAATACTTTTTTACTACATTTACCAATCTGTGCTTTTGTTCAATTGTGCTGCGTTGTCTTCTATATCCGAATTGATAACAGAATTATTAGTCTATATGATTCCACCTTAATGTAATCTTTTCCTGGCTTAGGTATCATAGTAATCGGAGAGACCTTCCATTCTTGGGGAAAGTACTCAAGGCTTAAGATCGCATTAAAAATAAAGAGAATTATTTTAACTGCTAAATGAGGAAGATTCATTAGCATCTTGCTACTTATTTTGTCAAAACCATACACTCAGAAAAAAAATAGTAGAAAAATTTGTAAACGGTTTTCAATCCCACTTTACTATTTTTGTACTGATTTTTAGTAAAAAAATTATTATTCAGCAAATCTTTTTGCTATTTATATTTTACAAATTACAGAGTTTTTACAGAATATTTACAAATTTTTGTTGCTAATTTCAGAAATCATTTAACAAATTTTTGAAAACCGATTTGCTAAAATTAACAAAAAAAATACTAATTTAAAAAAAGTGGATATTGAAGGAAATGTTATTTCTAATAATTAAAACTTATACATACAAACTTAAATTGCCCTAAAATGTTACATAGGTTCAAAAAAGGGATCGGAAGTGGAGATACCGACTCATGTCTAAAAAGAGGGCATCCACTTAAAATAGTACTAAAAAGGGTTTTTAGTTCTAAAATTTAACCTTAAAAGTGAAAACAAATTTACTAAAATATTTTTCAAAACAGAAATTACCAAATTAAAACAAAATGATAAATTCGTTTATGCTTTAAAAATTTTTAAGCCTTTGGTTTTTCTTTTCATTTTGTATAAAATATAATTTAAAAAAAATATAATCAAAATTTTTGATGCTCGATGAAAAAAATAAACTTAAAACTGTACTAATATTAATAATATTAAGTAATTTTTTTTGCTGATTTAAGCAAATAGATTTTAAATTCCACTTTACAAAAAGTCTACTAAAATTAAGTAGCGGCTACTAATTTTTCTACTAATTTCATTGTACTACACGTCAGCAGGCATGTGTTGCTAAGATTAGCAAAAATTACCGCTGGGCTTAAATTAGCAGAATTTCCCGTAACATTTTCAGTTGCCATTACAGACTTTTTTTGGTGAGTGTAGGCCTTCTTAGGGTTTAAAGTAGCAATTGCCCTTTCAACATCTCCTAATTTAAATCTAAGGAGGATTGCTAGTTCAATATCTACGTTTGTTACCGGGTAATTGTAGCATGTTGCACAGCTAATTTAAGGTTTGTATCCCCAGCTTTAAGTCTTTTGCTGTTCTTGACTGTATATTTTCCGAACAATGAGTACTGAGATATTTTCTATATTTTAGCCAACTTACGCGAGTGCTTGTGAAACTCTAGTAAGTGAATGATCTGAAGATAGTTCTAGTGATGCTTCAACTTTAAACATTTCTCCTGGAATACCCTTTGCAACGCCAAAACCATCAGATATTTTCTGTTGGTCAGTAGGCCAATACGTTGGTTGCTCACTAAAGATCACATTCAGTCCTAAATAGTACTTTTCAGAAGAGACGAACAAGTTTTTCAATAAACTTGTGACATTTTCTTAAAATATATATTTTTTTTGTGAAATTTAAAATTCATTATTACTTTTTAAATTTAAAAATGGCACAAATTTATTTTAAAAGGTTTTTTTTTTTTTGTCTCTTCGAATCCCCGAAGAGTGTTAACTATGAACAGTTTTGCCACGGACAAAAATTTTTTGTAACCAAAATTTAAAAAAAAAGTTACCAAATGAGAAAAAAATATAACCAAAACTTAAAATTTTATGTTTTTATTTAAATACTCGTATATTAATCCATTAAATTTGTACTGGAAATATTATTTTTTAGCAAAAATTTATAAAAAATGAAATTACCTGCTTTCATTGTCGCATTCAAGTGATAAATCTTCGGATTCAGTATTTGCATTGACCGCAGTCTTTTTCAATAAAAACCCAAAACAACCCAACAAAATAAAGTTCCGCTTACGTACCGTTTTCAGAACGTTATAAACGGAATCCAACTCCAGCTACGTACCGTTTTCTGCATCCGTAAATGTACCAGAAAACGGATTTAAAGGAACATCGAAACTTGTTCGAATTTGTGTCTTTGTGTGGCGTGAAACCGGAATTGAATCCGTTGAAAGCCAGTCATAGAAGGACCGGTTTCGGACAGTTGTGTCGTGTAAAAACGGTCTTTAGTTCTTGGTCCAATTATTTTTTTAGATTTCTTAAAAAAAAAACAGAACACAAAGAAAACATTTGAAAAAAGCAACTACCATCCATTAGAAATAAAAAAACAAATAAGTTTATGTTCAGTTGATAATATTTACGATGTAAAAAGTACTTTTCGAATAGCCGCATAATAGTAGTTCAAGTCACTAGTTCTGCACCTTAGTTGGCATTCATGCAATTTAAAATTTAATAGAAGGGTTGCACGATTTTAGGTATATATTCTATTATATTTGGCTGCATATTTATATTTTTATAAAAGCAATAAACAACACCGTTTGTTAAGGAATCAAGACTGATAAAAAACTGCGAAATCCGTTTTAACGGCACGGAAACGGTTACAGCAAACGGAGTAAAAACGTAGTGTTTTTAAAAACCCGATTATGCGGTCCGTGAATATTCCGTTTACACACAAGCTTTGACGGATGCGTGTTTTACGGACGTAAACGTCTCACAAAATCCGGATTCATGATTCCGTATGTGTTGGAGAGTTTGTAAAAATGTTTCTTGTGAAGTTAAAAAATTTTCTTGAATTCACATACATTCAAACATGTAATATTTAAATACTTATCCATTCTGCATTTATTTAATGTTTTTTGCTTTTTTAGCACCAACACTTAAGTTTACTTAGCAATTGTTCAATTCAGAATCCTTGTTCTCATCGGTAGAATGCTGCAAATTAAAACACTCATTCATACATTGGAAATCCAGAGCTAATTAACATATTTTGTACAACGAACTACATACTTCTATAAAAAAATTAACAGTATTTTCGAATCAACGTAATAAAAACGCGTATATAAAAGTCTTTACTGTTAAATAAAATTTAAAAACATAGAAAAAACAATTTATAAAGTTACCAAAAAGAAAAAAAAGTTCACATCTCCACATTGGAAAAAATAACCAAATTTGGTTAAAAATAACCAAAAACGGCAACACGGACTATGAACCTGAATGCCCAGATTCGATACTGGAAAAATCTGAAAACAAAATTTTGTAAAACGTAATAATATTTATGTGAAATATAAATATTAAATTAGACACTTAAATTTTGGTTTTTACAACTAAAAATATAATTTAATATGAACACAGTTCGATTGACAACAAATTCGGTGGAATAATACTGTTTTCTATGTGAAGTTTTGCTGGGTAATATAGTCTTCACGTTCGCGACATACAAGTATATCCTAAAATCTATCATATTTGATGGGTTGTACAACTATGAAATGTGCATGGTAGAATAAATTCTGAATTTCGAAAAATTGTTTGTCATGTCTTTTTTTCATTTCCGGTGCCGATATATAACGCAATATTAAAACAAATCAAAAATAATTGAACACAATAAAATGGAAAAAATAAATTCTTAATAATAATCACGAAATATGTGCAATTTATGAAGATCAAAAAATACAAAATTACAATATTTTTTTTTATTTTATTTTTTTCTTTTTTTTTGCGTATACGAATACAAGACATGAATAACAAAACCACAACAGCTGACATTGATGACTTAATATACAACACAAATTGTTGTATATTATGTATGCAAGTAAAAATATCATCATTTCAGATGGATTTTGAAAATATGTGTATACCAAATATACTGTAGAATCTTTATTTTGATGACATTATACAATCCAAATACAATGAGTGTCAATGAACAATTTCTTTTACATCATTTTAATATAACAACAGCAGCAGCAGCAGATGTATGATATGATTAGTTTTTAAAAAATGACAACACATAAAAATATTAGAAAGAAATAAAGTTATATTAGGGATATTGAATATAAACATAATATGGAAGAAACTTTTAATAAATATTTAAAGTTGAAATTCAGCCATTATAAATATTTTTAGGTCAAACTATAAAAAAAGATTTTTACATTTTGTGGCAAAACTATAACTTCTTATTGAACATAAACTCATAAGCGACCAAAAAAAATTTCATTTATTTAAACAAAATACTTTTTAAAATCATACATTGTTCATCATATGATGGCATGTATTTCTAAACAGCGAAATTTTTTCAAGTTAATATAAGGATGCCTACTGGGTTCTATATGATGGAAAACTAACTTGTCGTGCTTATCCTTTAAATTGTAATAAATGCCGGTTCAGAGATATGAACTTATGACCATCGATATATTATCTTAAATAGGAGGGAATCTAAACATAAGTCGTCCTTAACGCTTTAACCACTGGAGTCGAAATACGAGGTATTTTGTTATGAAATTTTGGTTCTAGTATCATTTTGGACTAAAAAGCACGAATGTAAAGTCCATTTGTCAAAAAAAATTAATCTGAAAGCGCCAGGTGGAAAAAATGAAAGACAACCTGAAGACTACTTTCCAAAAAAAATTTCGAGTCGATTGAGCTGTTGCAAAGTATGTTATTTTTTTAGTTTTAATTTTGCACCAAAATCATAAATAATTTTCGTGTCTGTTTTGACAAAAATCTTGACAGAAATGGGTGTATCTATCAAAATATTCAACTGAGCGTGTTCAAACCGGCACTGTTCGAAAGGAAAATTCAAAAAGACAAAAATGTCGTTGGCGATAATTGCACCAAAAATATTGCTTTGGATATAATTGGACTTTATTGATGACCTTCTGTAGACGGTCTTAGTGGTTAAAGGGTTAAGAAAATAACTTTTTTCGAATTGTTTAAGATTTTTTTAAAGTTTATAATTTTTTTTTCAATTTTATGGATCAAGTGAATTTTTTTTCTCCTATTGTTAAAACATTTGCTATCCTTAATTTTTACGCCAAGAAAAAAAAACAAATATTGTGGCATATGCTGCCAGCCAAAAATTGTAAAAACAATCAAAATCATATGAAAAATTATTTAGCCTTTTAATAAAATTGTACTAAAACATGCTTTTATTCTTTATTGCATACTCGTATTATGAATACTCATATGTTTACATTCATGCTTTCCATAAAATTTCAAAAAAAAACAAAAAGAAAAATCATAACTTCCAATAACCGATTTTATGTGTATTTTAAAGGTTTATTTGAGTTAAACTAAATCAATTGCATTGGTATTTTATTAATTTTTATAACAGACTAATTGTAAAAGGGCAGAACTTGAGTTGGAGTATTTAGGGCTGAAGTTTGACTTTCGAGTGGACTGTATAGCTGAGCACCTAAATATGAAGAAGAGTTAGGCCCTTTTTTCTCGGATTATAATTTCTCGCAGCTCGAGAAAATTATAAATGAGTTGATGTTGAGTTAAGGAAAAATGGGAAAAGATATAAGATAAAAAGAATTAGTAAAGTGTGTTTTTGGGAAGTGCTTTATTAGGCTCACCGTTTCTGTTGAGGGTTACAAAGTGAAGTAAGTAATTATTTTAGGCATAAAGATACTTCAATTTATCTTTATGTTTCAAAACCAGAATATGAATTTAGATAATTTCTATGCTATTTATAATTCACAATAATTCATAGTTCAAATAGTTCAAAGTTTAAACATTCCAAATATAACTATTTTATTTAAATTCAATTTTTTAGCAAATTCACTTAGTTTATTTTGATTATATATATAAAAAATGCAGTTTATTTTTATATTATTGCTTGTCTAAATTTATGAATTTAGACACTAATTAATCAAATTAACATGTAAAACAACTACAAATTTAATTTATAAGACTGTTATAGGAATCAACGAAATGTGTATGCCTATGACTGTTAAATGTTAACTTTACTTCATGCATACGTATACGTAATATTTAATTGGGATGCGTAAACAATACTCATACGCCTAGTTGTTCTTAGAATCTAATCAAAGTTGGCAAAACGTATGAACACGAATTTATGTATGAAAACGAAGAAAACCCCCAAAAACCTCTCTGTGACTACCAACAATACTAGACCTAAAACCAGAACCGCACAGTGTTTGCTACAAATTGATTCGAAAATTTCGAAATATGGGAGTTGTATTCCTCTTTGGTCGGATGTAGGTGGTATAAATAGTTAAAAGATCGGCTGGGGTGAAATATTTCGTTTTTTAAAACTAAGACTCCTTTCGCCACTTCATATACGTGCTTATTTCAATTCTCATGCCCCGAACATCAAAAGTATCCGATTCATATACAGGGTGATTCAGTAACGACCCACCGAATGTCACCAGTGTATTCCTTGGCTCATTTCATGAAAATATGTCCATTACAACCATCCTCACATCGACCACTAGTTCAGAAGTTAGCAGTTTTACCGTACCACCCTCCGACCACCAATCCGAAAATTTTCAAACCGCTGCCATTTCGCACACTTGCATTTTCGAGAATGGTCGTAATGGACATATTTTCATGAAATGAGCCAAGGAATACGCTGGTGACATTCGGTGGGTCGTGACTGAATCACCCTGTATATCAACACCTACCATAATTACTGATGCCATTGAATGCGGGGTCGTCAATGTAGTCATTGTCCCTATGGGTCAGCATACAACATCGGTTCTTAAGGCTGAAACATAACTGGCTTAAGTGACATAAGCTTTGTTTTGCTATGAAAAGAAGTTTTTAAACTACGAATTTTTAATATTAAAAATTTTTAAATTTTAGAACACCCTTGGCCGGTTCTTACCACAATGAACAGGTCACGTGGCGTGTCCTGGGATAGGTCCTTTTCTTGCAGGGTAGGTATTGGTATGAAAGGAAAATTTTAAAGTTTTTAGAAATAAGAATTTGTATTTCTAAAATTTCACTTCATACCAAAATAAAGCTTAAGTCACTGAAGCCAATTAATATGGAAAATGTAGACACACACTATAAACACATCTTTTCGAATGGTTTTATATGTGAGTGCCAAGTTCATCAACTTATTGTTATTTGAATTGAAATAATTTCTATGTATAAAAGATAAACGATACTGACTGACGACTGACCGACCAATCAACCTACTGACAGGCTGGCGGAATGTCTGACTAGCTATGTTATTTAACTAACTGACTCACTCATTCCCTCAACCTCGTCCAGTACAAGCCGCTGGAGCTAGAAAGCTGAAAGGTTCCTTCTTCTGCACACAAACCGGCTAGGAAGAATTTTTGTAAATGCATATGGAAAGAAGTAAAAAAGGAAAAAGACTCCAGCTTCATGGGCTGCCTAAGCCAATTTGGCTAGGAACCTAAAATTAAAATACAGTTCCCTGGAGTATGGGCTAACTCACTAATAAGAAGGAATTTTTGTAAATTTCTACGGGGAGAGCAAATAGGGGAGAAGGCTCTCCTTTAAATGGTTTGTCTGAACCAATTTGATTAAAGGCTTGAGAATGGAATGATAATGATTTGGCATGACAATGAAACAGCGAACGAGTAAAATTGAAACACTAGACAAAGGGAACAAAGTGGAATGAAAAGGAAAACGCGTGGAAAGAAAACAATAGATAAAACAGTTAACACAGAAAACGCAATGGATATTTTTTCCGTTCTTAACAATTTTTCTCCACTGCAATCGTAATTGTTTATTGTTCTTTATTTTTGAAATTTCCCATAAGAACGTAGTAAAAACGGGGTTAAAAAGTGTGTGCATAATCACCGAGCCCAAACCGCACTACATACACAGTAAAAATTTTCTTAGGCCAGTTTTAATATAATTTTTCAGTAAACTTTTGAAGTTTTCTTCACAAAGTGAATAAAAAAATGTCTTAAATTTTTTTTAAAAAAAGCTATACAATTTTAATAAAATTGAGTTTAACGAAACCTTTTCATTGAGTGTAAAAAATTTTTAAAAAATAAAATAAGTACTATCAAGTACCACCATCATCAGAACACTTGTTCTGTAAATACGTACTATCAAGCACTCTGATGATATTTTTTTTTCAACCATTGATTCTGGAACAGTTTTATTTCGAAGTTTTTTCTATTTGTTGTAAACAATTAATTATAAATTCTATTTGAATTTGTGTTAATATGATAACGAACAAAAATGTTACTCATTATTAAATAAAAATGTATACAAAATTTTATTTTAAACTTCCTTTTTAAATGAAAAGTGAGTGAGTTCCAGCTAGTGAGTTCCAGCTTAACTTCAGTGATTGAATGGAAAATAATATGCAGATAATTCTCTCAATGCAGGAACTTAGAAATTTGTATGTAAATATCCAGCAAGAAGGGTTTTTTTTTTGACGGGTTCAAAAGGAAAAAGCCTTCTCCTTAAGGTCCGAATCAAACCCCTTTGGCTTTGAATCGCAGATTTGAAATATGTGTATTTATAAAGTATAATTTACTAATAAATTAATTTTTGGTATTTTTAAAGGAATTTTTATGCCAAACAAATAACTAAAAACAAACACAGTTTGTTATAAAAAAATCATATTTACATTAAATTTCATACCTATAACTAGAGTATTCAAAAAACCGCCTTTTAAAAAAACCGGTTTCGGTTTTTGTAGAAAAAACCGGCCAACCGGTTTTTTGGTTTTTTTTTTAATTTGAATAAAAAGCTTATATAATTTGTTAATTGTTTTAATACAAACAAAAATAAAAAAGAAATTTAATATATTAAGAAATAAAAATAAAAAAAAACATTCTTTGAAAAAAAAAAATATTTTATATTTTTTTATTGTATTTCAACATTTTATTTATTGGTTTTAATATTTTTAATATAATATCTTAAAAATTAATATTATTAAACTATATTCATATCAAATGAATAGAGATCATTAAGATTGTAAATTGGTAAAATTAGGTACGTTAGTAATTTGAACGTTTAAAACGTTTGGCATTAAATAGTTTTTTTAATATTACATTTTAAGTATGTAAAAAGAAAATCTATTTTTCAGTTCTAAAATAACATTTTTTTGTTTGCTTTTGATAAAACTAGAAGTGGAAAATACTCTTTCACTAATAGTAGATGTTGGACAAATAGTCAAAAGACAATTATATAAATTGTTCAACTTTTCAGTTCTTTTGTCGCATTTATCAAGGTATATGAAATCATCATATAATGATGAATGATTTTGTAGTCTTATTAGATCAGAAATTAAACTGTTTGAATTTAGAATATCCAAAGTTAAGTCTTCATCGGAATCTATCATACTTACATTTAAATCTTCATAATCAAACAAACGATTATGTGTGTGGAAAAAATAAAAAAGACCAAGTAAACCAGTTGGTGATGTAATTAAAAAAATCGGTTAACCGAACAAAAAAGACCGGTTATCGGTTTTCTTCAAATTAACGAAATATTCGAAACCGATCGGTTTTTAAAAATAAAAAAAAAGGTTGACCGGTTTTCGGTTTCGGTTTTTTAATGCTCTACCTATAATTACGAGTTAGCTTAAACTTTAGATTTCTTTGTTTATTGTTAATGGTCCTTAATATGATTACGAAAACATTAGCAAAATTAAATATTATCATCAACAAACGTATGCCAATACTATCAAGATTATAAAAGACAAAAGTTTCACTCCCCGAGTAAAAAAGTGTATATATAAACTTATGTAATAAATTATATATAAATCTATATGCCAGTATGCATTATCATATTGAGGGTTTACTAATGCAACCCCAGTAGTGTTCTGTCAATTATCAACACGCATTTTGTTCGCATATATCGTTTATGTTTTTAGTGTCGTCAAATCGAATTTAAACGCGCCGTTTTTATGTCCAGTGTTGATAAAATAATAATTACAATAAATCAATTAATAAAAAATAAACAAAAAACTGAAAGGGGCAAAGGGCTTTTATGTCTCTATTTGCCTGTGTTATTGTTGCTATGTTTTTCCCTTCCCTTTCCTCTCCCTTTTTTAATTTTTTCTCTATTTTGCATGGTACAACCGCCTTGTATTCTTTTTGTTGTTGGGCCAATTAGTGATGAAGGCATAGCACTGATCACTGAGTAACCAATTCAGCAACAAAGTGTGTACCCGGTTGTTGTACTCTTGCAGATATATTGCATATTGTCTGTACTCTTCAACACTACTCCCTCTTTCCTCCCTCTCATAACATATTTTCCTAATTCTAACACAATGCTCTGCATTAGTAGGGGACATCCCCTGAGTGTTAGTCTAACGTAAAAAAAAAAAACCCCGTACACTCACCAAAAAAGTCTGTAATTACAACTGAAAATTTCGCTGTTATTATGGGAAATTTTGTTAATTTGAGCCCAGCGGTATCTTTTGCTAATCTTAGCAACACATGTCTGCTGACGTGTAGTACAATGAAATTAGTAGAAAAATTAGTAGCCGCTACTAAATTTTAGTAAACTTTTTGTAAAGAAGAATTTAAAATCTGTTTGCTAAAATCCGAATTTTCAAAATATTATTAATATTACTAAAAAATTTTAAATTTATTTTTTTTTATCGAGCATCAAAAACTATTTTACACAAAATTAAAAAAAAAAAATCAAACGCTTGAAAATTGTAAAAACAAACGAATTTCTCATTTTGCCTTAATTTGGTAACTTCTGTTTTGAAAAATATTTTGGTCAATTTTTTTTTTTACTTTTAAGGTCAAATTTTTATTGTTTTTAGGGACGATTTTTAGAACTAAAAAAACTTTTTAGTGCTATTTTAAGTGGATGTCCCATTTTAAGACATGAGTCGGTATATTCACTTCCGATCCATTTTTTTTATCTTTCAAACATTTTAAGGCAATTTAAGTTTGTAGGTGTTAGTTTTAATTAGAAATAACATTTCCTTTTTAAAAATTAATATTTTTTTTGCTAATTTTAGCAGATTGGTTTTAAAAAATTTGTTAAATTATTTCTGAAATTAGCAACAAAAATTTGTTAATATTCTGTAAAAATTCTGTAATTTTTTAAATGTAAATAGCAAAATGATTTCATAAATAATAATTTTTTTACTGAAAATCAGTATAAAAATAGTAAAGTTGGATTGAAAACTGTTTACAAATTTTTTACAAACTTTTCTTCTGAGTGTATCTTAAAAACTACTACTTTTCCGATCCATTTTTTATCCTTTAAACATTTTAAGGCAATTTAAGTTGTAGGTGTTAGTTTTAATTAGAAATAACATTTCCTTTTTAAAAATTAATATTTTTTTAATATTTTTAAAAAATTTGTTAAATTATTTCTGAAATTAGCAACAAAAATTTGTTAATATTCTGTAAAAATTCTGTAATTTTTAAAATATAAATAGCAAAATGATTGGCTAAATAATAATTTTTTTACTGAAAATCAGTACAAAAATAGTAAAGTTGGATTGAAAACTGTTTACAAATTTTTTACAAACTTTTCTTCTGAGTGTATGTCAAAAACTACTACTTTTCAGGAGAGACAAAAAACATTTTATAGTAAACTTGTGACATTTTTTAATAATTCTGATAATTCTGAAATTTTGAAAAAAAAAGTTGTTAAAAAATGTCACAAGGTTTATTATTTGAGTTACGAAGTTGCTTTATTTTTTTAACATTTTCTTATATTATGCCGTCTAGTTATCTATAGATCTTTATAAAATTAGATAAGACTTATATGACAAGATATGGTATATATTACATCATATTAAATTAAATATACTCTAAAAAAAAGTGTTTATGCGCATAAAATATGCACTTAAATAAAATAAAATATGCCCTTTAAATTTAAAAAATATGCTCTAAAAATAAAAAAAAATTGTATATTTTTTTAAACAAAAAAAATATTTTTCTTTAAAAAATCAAAATAATTTAATTTAATATATGTACACACAATATATTTTCTGTTACTGACTGTAGTTTATTTAAAAAGTAATATGAAGTGTTTGTTTTTAAATAAAGAATCAATTGAAATTCATAGAAAGATATAATTTAACTATTTGAATCAGTCATTTAAAAACCAAACCATAAAAAATACAGACATTAAGTAGAAGTTGATATTTTCAGTTAAACGAAAAATTTTTTGTTTCTTAAAATAGAAATTCAAATAATTCCTTTTTGTTTTTTTTTTTTTTTTTTTTTTGTGAAAGGATTATGTTTAAATTCAAATTTATTTCAATAAAAATAATATGCAGATAATTCTCTCAATGCAGGAACTTAGAAATTTGTATGTAAATATCCAGCAAGAAGGGTTTTTTTTTTTGACGGGTTCAAAAGGAAAAAGCCTTCTCCTTAAGGTCCGAATCAAACCCCTTTGGCTTTGAATCGCAGATTTGAAATATGTGTATTTATAAAGTATAATTTACTAATAAATTAATTTTTGGTATTTTTAAAGGAATTTTTATGCCAAACAAATAACTAAAAACAAACACAGTTTGTTATAAAAAAATCATATTTACATTAAATTTCATACCTATAACTAGAGTATTCAAAAAACCGCCTTTTAAAAAAACCGGTTTCGGTTTTTGTAGAAAAAACCGGCCAACCGGTTTTTTGGTTTTTTTTTTAATTTGAATAAAAAGCTTATATAATTTGTTAATTGTTTTAATACAAACAAAAATAAAAAAGAAATTTAATATATTAAGAAATAAAAATAAAAAAAAACATTCTTTGAAAAAAAAAAATATTTTATATTTTTTTATTGTATTTCAACATTTTATTTATTGGTTTTAATATTTTTAATATAATATCTTAAAAATTAATATTATTAAACTATATTCATATCAAATGAATAGAGATCATTAAGATTGTAAATTGGTAAAATTAGGTACGTTAGTAATTTGAACGTTTAAAACGTTTGGCATTAAATAGTTTTTTTAATATTACATTTTAAGTATGTAAAAAGAAAATCTATTTTTCAGTTCTAAAATAACATTTTTTTGTTTGCTTTTGATAAAACTAGAAGTGGAAAATACTCTTTCACTAATAGTAGATGTTGGACAAATAGTCAAAAGACAATTATATAAATTGTTCAACTTTTCAGTTCTTTTGTCGCATTTATCAAGGTATATGAAATCATCATATAATGATGAATGATTTTGTAGTCTTATTAGATCAGAAATTAAACTGTTTGAATTTAGAATATCCAAAGTTAAGTCTTCATCGGAATCTATCATACTTACATTTAAATCTTCATAATCAAACAAACGATTATGTGTGTGGAAAAAATAAAAAAGACCAAGTAAACCAGTTGGTGATGTAATTAAAAAAATCGGTTAACCGAACAAAAAAGACCGGTTATCGGTTTTCTTCAAATTAACGAAATATTCGAAACCGATCGGTTTTTAAAAATAAAAAAAAAGGTTGACCGGTTTTCGGTTTCGGTTTTTTAATGCTCTACCTATAATTACGAGTTAGCTTAAACTTTAGATTTCTTTGTTTATTGTTAATGGTCCTTAATATGATTACGAAAACATTAGCAAAATTAAATATTATCATCAACAAACGTATGCCAATACTATCAAGATTATAAAAGACAAAAGTTTCACTCCCCGAGTAAAAAAGTGTATATATAAACTTATGTAATAAATTATATATAAATCTATATGCCAGTATGCATTATCATATTGAGGGTTTACTAATGCAACCCCAGTAGTGTTCTGTCAATTATCAACACGCATTTTGTTCGCATATATCGTTTATGTTTTTAGTGTCGTCAAATCGAATTTAAACGCGCCGTTTTTATGTCCAGTGTTGATAAAATAATAATTACAATAAATCAATTAATAAAAAATAAACAAAAAACTGAAAGGGGCAAAGGGCTTTTATGTCTCTATTTGCCTGTGTTATTGTTGCTATGTTTTTCCCTTCCCTTTCCTCTCCCTTTTTTAATTTTTTCTCTATTTTGCATGGTACAACCGCCTTGTATTCTTTTTGTTGTTGGGCCAATTAGTGATGAAGGCATAGCACTGATCACTGAGTAACCAATTCAGCAACAAAGTGTGTACCCGGTTGTTGTACTCTTGCAGATATATTGCATATTGTCTGTACTCTTCAACACTACTCCCTCTTTCCACCCTCTCATAACATATTTTCCTAATTCTAACACAATGCTCTGCATTAGTAGGGGACATCCCCTGAGTGTTAGTCTAACGTAAAAAAAAAAAACCCCGTACACTCACCAAAAAAGTCTGTAATTACAACTGAAAATTTCGCTGTTATTATGGGAAATTTTGTTAATTTGAGCCCAGCGGTATCTTTTGCTAATCTTAGCAACACATGTCTGCTGACGTGTAGTACAATGAAATTAGTAGAAAAATTAGTAGCCGCTACTAAATTTTAGTAAACTTTTTGTAAAGAAGAATTTAAAATCTGTTTGCTAAAATCCGAATTTTCAAAATATTATTAATATTACTAAAAAATTTTAAATTTATTTTTTTTTATCGAGCATCAAAAACTATTTTACACAAAATTAAAAAAAAAAAATCAAACGCTTGAAAATTGTAAAAACAAACGAATTTCTCATTTTGCCTTAATTTGGTAACTTCTGTTTTGAAAAATATTTTGGTCAATTTTTTTTTTTACTTTTAAGGTCAAATTTTTATTGTTTTTAGGGACGATTTTTAGAACTAAAAAAACTTTTTAGTGCTATTTTAAGTGGATGTCCCATTTTAAGACATGAGTCGGTATATTCACTTCCGATCCATTTTTTTTATCTTTCAAACATTTTAAGGCAATTTAAGTTTGTAGGTGTTAGTTTTAATTAGAAATAACATTTCCTTTTTAAAAATTAATATTTTTTTTGCTAATTTTAGCAGATTGGTTTTAAAAAATTTGTTAAATTATTTCTGAAATTAGCAACAAAAATTTGTTAATATTCTGTAAAAATTCTGTAATTTTTTAAATGTAAATAGCAAAATGATTTCATAAATAATAATTTTTTTACTGAAAATCAGTATAAAAATAGTAAAGTTGGATTGAAAACTGTTTACAAATTTTTTACAAACTTTTCTTCTGAGTGTATCTTAAAAACTACTACTTTTCCGATCCATTTTTTATCCTTTAAACATTTTAAGGCAATTTAAGTTGTAGGTGTTAGTTTTAATTAGAAATAACATTTCCTTTTTAAAAATTAATATTTTTTTAATATTTTTAAAAAATTTGTTAAATTATTTCTGAAATTAGCAACAAAAATTTGTTAATATTCTGTAAAAATTCTGTAATTTTTAAAATATAAATAGCAAAATGATTGGCTAAATAATAATTTTTTTACTGAAAATCAGTACAAAAATAGTAAAGTTGGATTGAAAACTGTTTACAAATTTTTTACAAACTTTTCTTCTGAGTGTATGTCAAAAACTACTACTTTTCAGGAGAGACAAAAAACATTTTATAGTAAACTTGTGACATTTTTTAATAATTCTGATAATTCTGAAATTTTGAAAAAAAAAGTTGTTAAAAAATGTCACAAGGTTTATTATTTGAGTTACGAAGTTGCTTTATTTTTTTAACATTTTCTTATATTATGCCGTCTAGTTATCTATAGATCTTTATAAAATTAGATAAGACTTATATGACAAGATATGGTATATATTACATCATATTAAATTAAATATACTCTAAAAAAAAGTGTTTATGCGCATAAAATATGCACTTAAATAAAATAAAATATGCCCTTTAAATTTAAAAAATATGCTCTAAAAATAAAAAAAAATTGTATATTTTTTTAAACAAAAAAAATATTTTTCTTTAAAAAATCAAAATAATTTAATTTAATATATGTACACACAATATATTTTCTGTTACTGACTGTAGTTTATTTAAAAAGTAATATGAAGTGTTTGTTTTTAAATAAAGAATCAATTGAAATTCATAGAAAGATATAATTTAACTATTTGAATCAGTCATTCAAAAACCAAACCATAAAAAATACAGACATTAAGTAGAAGTTGATATTTTCAGTTAAACGAAAAATTTTTTGTTTCTTAAAATAGAAATTCAAATAATTCCTTTTTGTTTTTTTTTTTTTTTTTTTTTTTTTGTGAAAGGATTATGTTTAAATTCAAATTTATTTCAATAAAAATTATATGAAATTATTCAAATAAACCTACACGTATAGAAAATCAAAATATACACTCAGAAAAAAAAGTTTGTAGAAAAATTTGTAAACGGTTTTCAATCCCACTTTACTATTTTTGTACTGATTTTTAGTAAAAAAAATTATTATTTAGCAAATCTTTTTGCTATTTACATTTTACAAATTACAGAATTTTTACAGAATATCTACAAATTTTCGTTGCTAATTTCAGAAATCATTTTACAAATTTTTAAAAACCGATTTGCTAAAATTAGCAAAAAAAATTACTAGTTTTAAAAAAGTCGATGTTGAAGAAAATGTTATTTCTAATAATTTAAACTTATACATACAAACTTAAATTGCCCTAAAATGTTACATAGGAATAAAAAAGGGATCGAAAATGAAGATACCGACTCATGTCTAAAAAGAGGACATCCACTTAAAATAGCACTAAAAAGGGGTTTTTAGTTCTAAAAATCAGCCCTAAAAACAATGAAATTTAACCTTTAAGATTTTTAAGCCTTTGATTTTTTTTTCATTTTGTATAAAACACCTTTTAAAAAATATAATCAAAATTTTTGATGCTCGATAAGAAAAATAAATTCAAAGCTTTTTACTAATATTAATAACATTTAGTAATTTTTATTGCTGATTTTAGCAAATAGATTTTAAATTCAACTTTACAAAAAGTCTAATAAAAATTAGTACCGGCTACTAATTTTTCTACTAATTTCATTGTACTACACGTCAGCAGACATGTGTTGCTAAGATTAGCAAAAAATACCGCTGGGCTCAAATTAGCAGAATTTCCCGTAATAACATCAAAATTTTCAGTTGCCATTACAGACTTTTTTTGGTGAGTGTAACATAAAACATGACATTGAATATTTATATTTCCCTGGTAATTATGTATGGCTTATACAGAACCATATATATTTATGTTTGTGCTCTTCCTTATCAAAAATATTTTTTTAATATAGTATCAGATATAATTATAAATGATTTAATATTTCCAAAAGTACTGTTAGTAGTGAAAAACAAATGTTAAAATTTTACCTACCAATTCTGTAAAAAAAAAACTGATTTTTCATTTATTTAAACTTGTTTCCATTTTTTGTATTTTTGTTTGTTGTTTAATCTACAGAATGTGTTAATGAAGTTCTTGAAATTTTAATTGAAATAATTTTTTATATAAACAAACAATTTAAATAAAAAACAAAACAAATTCGGTTTTTTTTTTTGAAACAGACGGCGAGCAAAATTTAAATTTGTAAAAACTGTAACGGAAACACATAAACTACAAATTTCCGTTGTGGGTAAATTTTTATTCAATTTCAAGCAAATGATAAAAATAAATGAAACTGTAAATCATTCTAAAAAACTTTGAAAAATATATTTATGTTTCTTTATTTTTAACTAAATTGAAAGGTTTTTTTTAAACTACAAACAGTAAACTACCCAGCAAAACCACACATTACCAAATAATGAGTAAAGTAATGTATAGCCATAGGGGCCAACGGATTACTTAACACCAAAGTAATGTATATACCCATTACTTTGGAGATGAAAATGTAAGGGGTTACTTATATGGTTACGAGAATGGAAAAAGTAATGTGTCTAAAAATAGATTTTTAAAAAAGAGGAATTTTTTTTTAATAAATTATTACAAATATTTTATTTAAATTATTTGTATCTAAAAATAATGTGGTCAAGATGGGAATCGAACCAGGGAAATCTGGTTGCCAGCCAAGAACTCTACCCACTGAGCTATCGACGCATATTGTATTTGATTGCTTTACACTCACCAAAAAAAGTCTGTAATGGCAACTGAAAATTTTGCTGTTATTACGGGAAATTCTGCTAATTTGAGCTCAGCGGTATTTTTTGCTAATCTTAGCAACATATGTCTGCTGACGTGTAGTACAATGAAATTAGTAGAAGAATTAGTAGCCGCTACTAAATTTTAGTAGACTTTTTGTAAAATGGAATTTAAAATCTGTTTGCTAAAATCAGCAAAAAAATTACTAAATATTATTAATATTAGTAAAAAGCTTTGAATTTATTTTTCTTATCGAGCATCAAAAATTTTGATTATATTTTTTAAAAAACGAATTAATCATTTTGTTTTAATTTGTTAATTTCTGTTTTGAAAAATATTTTGGTCAATTTTTTTTTACTTTTAAGGTTAAATTTTAATTGTTTTTAGGACGGATTTTTAGAACTAAAAAACCTTTTTAGTGCTATTTTAAGTGGATGTCATCTTTTTAGACATAAGTCGGTATCTTCACTTCCGATCCCTTTTTAAATATATGTAACATTTTAAGGAAATTTAAGTTTGTAGATGTAAGTTTTAATTAGAAATAACATTTCCTTCAATATCCACTTTTTTAAAATTAGTAAAATTGTTTGCTAATTTTAGCAAATCGGTTTTCAAAAATTTGTAAAATGATTTCTGAAATTAGCAACAAAAATTTGTAAATATTTTGTAAAAATTCTGTAATTTGTAAAATGTAAATAGCAAAAAGATTTGCTAAATAATATTTTTTTACTAAAAATCTGTACAAAAATTGTAGAGTGGGATTGAAAACCGTTTACAAATTTTTCTACTAACTTTTTTTTCTGAGTGTAACCTTAAATGAATTGTTGCACTTGGTTTTTTCGCTAGTGTTATCAAAACAAACATACATTACCCTTTTGCTTACAAAAAAAACACAAAGTAATGTATCTAAAAATAGATTTTCAAAAATATTTCAATTATTACTTTACATTTATAAAGCATATATTACGTAATCAATAATGAGTAACTTATTACTTTATGCTTGCAAATAATGAAAAAGGTAACGAGCTATCATTACAAGATAACGCATGAGAATATCGCACCCATTACCAAAGTTTTGCTGCGTACATCATATTCTGAGTGTATAAATCTCGAAGATATTAGAATTTTAATTTTTTATTATTATTAACTTAAATTTTTTGTTTTAATCTTTTTTTATACGTTTTCGAATAAACTAGTTATAATTTATTTCGAATCAAATAAGATCAGCTTAAGCAGATATTCAAGAATATCAAATTGGATATAATTAAATATTGAGCTAGATATTTTTTTTTTTTTACTCGGGTTTTTTTATAAATGTTCAAATATCTATGATTTAAAATGAATTTACACGTTTGTATAAATGTATGCAATGTTAATAAAACAAATTACGCCCGTTTTAATCATCATACTTCAATTTGTGGCAGACATTCGATGCATATAATGCACAGGAATAATTGAGGTGAAACTCCTTCTCTCTCCTACTATTGCTGCTAAAACCACAACGAACAATATGAAATGGTTTGGTTGTGGTTAAAATTAAAGATGATACTGTATATTGGGAGAGTGTGTGTGTGTGTGTGTGTGTGTGGTAGAGAGTCGAGTAGAGATAGTTCAATTGGAAATTGTAAACTATAGCCTGTACTTGATGACGTCCATGAGGATGAGTATCAAGAGGATGATGATGAACTTTTATTAGTGCATAACAAAAACAAACAAAACAGTAACAAAAAGTTTGCTCTGACAGTGATTATGTGTGAGTGTATACAATAGGGTGGTACTTAGGTAATTCTAAGGAAAATTTCCATACAAAAGTTTGGTGCTGTGTTGTAGGGTTTTTTAATTTAATTAATAAGTATTTGCAGAATATGTTGTGTTCCGAATTTTATGTAAGTCGTGTTTGCATTTGTAAATTAAAAAATAACGAACTTGTCGAACTAAATCTTTAAGGGATTTAAATTCCTAAATTCCCAAAGAGAACTTACTCCTTTTCAGTATAGTTCTTATTCGAGTATTCGAGTCTCGCGGGTATTAATTTACAATTCTCTTAAAACGTACATTAATAAGTGGCACCTTTGTGTGCAATATGTAGCAGGTTGTAGCAGCAATATTGCAAGTTAATGGTTCTGAAAAACTGTCGCTATATTAAAATACTCGTTACAAATAGTAGTTATCGTTGATTGCATGTATATTTTTGGTTGGATGAATGCTGTTTTTTGTCTTTCTTCTTTTCTATGTATATTCTACTGTATTTCTGTGGTAAATTGTTCCAATAGTTGGACTAATTAAAAAAAAAAAGCTCAATCTCATGCAGAAGATTTCCAGCTGTAATTTAAAACCCAACAATATCCGAATATACTACAGTATTATCTTCTTATATCATTTGAAATGATGGAACAAAATCTGTGCAGTAGTTTTTTTTTTTTTTTGTTTTTCTATAACATGCATGAAAAAACCACAGAAAAAATTGTGGAAAAATAACAACTTGTATAGAATAATGTTAACAACATCATCGGTTAGAAAGAGAAAATGAAATAAATAACAGGTAAGTGTAACTAGTCTAAAGTTAAATGGTGCACAATCAACTGCAGCTACAAACTATTATAACCAGTACTAATGCAAGTATTTAGTTTTGTTGATAGTCTATATTTCCGTAAAACGGAAATCACTACAAACATTATATTCAAACACACAAACATTGCTACACTTTTAAAAATGATCACAGTATATAACATACATACACTCACCAAAAAAAGTCTGTCAACTAAAAATTTTGCTGTTATTACGGGAAATTCTGCTAATTTGAGCCCAGCGGTATTTTTTGCTAATCTTAGCAACACATGTCTGCTGACGTGTAGTACAATGAAATTAGTAGAAAAATTAGTAGCCGCTACTAAATTTTAGTAGACTTTTTGTGAAGTGGAATTTAAAATCTGTTTGCTAAAATCAGCAAAAAAATTACTAAATATTATTAATATTAGTAAAAAGCTTTGAATTTATTTTTTCTATCGAGCATCAAAAATTTTGATTATATTTTTTAAATAACGAATTAATCATTTTGTTTTAATTTGGTAATTTCTGTTTTGAAAAATATTTTGGTCAGTTTTTTTTACTTTTAAGGTTTAATTTTAATTGTTTTTAGGGCGGATTTTTAAAACTAAAAAACCTTTTTTGTGCTATTTTAAGTGGATGTCCTCTTTTTAGACATGAGTCGGTATCTTCACTTCCGATACCTTTTTAAATAAATGTAACATTTTAAGGAAATTTAAGTTTGTAGGTGTAAGTTTTAATTAGAAATAACATTTCCTTCAATATCCACGTTTTTAAAATTAGTAAAATTTTTTGCTAATTTTAGCAAATCGGTTTTCAAAAATTTGTAAAATGATTTCTGAAATTAGTAACAAAAATTTGTAAATATTCTGTAAAAATTCTGTAATTTGTAAAATGTAAATAGCAAAAAGATTTGCTGAATAATAATTTTTTACTAAAAATCAGTACAAAAATAGTAGAGTGGGATTGAAAACCATTTTTCTTCTGAGTGTATTTATGTATGTAGGAATATAAGGGTGACACTTTTAAAATTGTCAGTTCTGTTAAGTCCAGAACTAAAAATTCAAATTTGATTAAAATCGTGTTTTAAACATTTCTATGCCTTTTTATAATTTACTACATTAAAAACAGAGCTTGAAGGAATTAATTATTTTTCAAATGAATTTCTTAGAAATTGATTTCTATTTTTTTAATTCAAAGAATGAATTTATTTTTAAGGAAAAAACAAGTAAAAAATTGGTCAATTCCGATACTACAGTAGAATATGGGAAATATTCTGATAAGCGACCTTACTTCGGCAACGAACCTTATCATTATTATATGGGGTTTAAAAGTTAACAGTGCCATAAATATAGTGAAATACCGGCAAGGTTGGTTTGTATCTTTGAATGTGATCCGATTTTTTTATATTTTAAGGAATAATTAGTGGTGACCTTCAAACGCCAAATAACAACCAGATTCGATTATAACCAAAAAAGTTTTTTCAAATCCTTATAAGTAAAACAATTTTGAACTTCATATCTAAGAAACACAATATTTATTTATTTTTTTTAATTTTTTAAGAAACAAAACTTTTCCTCAAAAACAACTGAATTATTTTGTTGATAATAAATTCGATTGCGGCAACAAATCTCTTTTCTCTGTATAAGTATATTTAATCAATAGTGTCACCCTAATGTAATTATATGGATGTATGTGTTGTAAGGTATAGTATTAAAAACGGAAATTGTCAAATGCATTTTGTGATTAATAACAATATATACTAGATACAATTCTGATCCAAAAAAATAGTATGACAATTTGTGGTTCATATTAACTCTTTGAGCTACGGTTTCACATAGATGACTTTATAAATAAAACAACTAAATATTTAGTTTAATCTAACTATTATGAAAAAATTACAAAAAAAATATTAACACTTGAAGCTTTTAAGTAATAAGGTGGTTGGCATAAAGAAGTAATTAGTACAAGTTTAGTATTTACAGTCAGTCAGTACAGGGTGGCGCAAAAATAACCTTCCGATGTTTTTTGGCTGTAATTAAAAAAAAAATTCTTCTTGTGGATTCTTTTTATTTGGTCTTTTAATTTTTTTTTACATCAAGTCGAGAATATGATGTCATGTAAATGGCCGCCGCCACAGTTGATTGTCATTTGAGCCCTTTTTATGGCATTTTCCATCACTTTGGCCAAAACTTCCGGCGATAGGTCCTCACATTCTTTACGGATATTGTCTTTAAGAGCTGCAAGAGTCTGAGGCTTGTTGACATAAACCCGCGACTTCAAAAAGCCTGGAGTGGTCAAATCAGGGGATCTTGCTGGCCAGTGCAAATCGCCAAAACGTGAGATTAGGCGCCCGAGAAATGCATCCTTCAGCATATCGGTTGTGGCACGTGCAGTGTGTGGCGTTGCACCGTCCTGTTGGAACCACATGTTTTCCAATCCCAATTCATCAAGTTGCGGCAAAAAGAACTCGTTGATCATTGCTCTGTAGCGCTCACCATTCACAGTAACCGTTTGGCCCGCGACGTCTTCGAAGAAAAAAGGTCCGATGACTCCTCCAGCGAAAACAACACACCATACAGTGACTTTGAGCGGGTGTAATGGCTCTTCGTGGGTTACACGCGGATTTTCAGTGCCCCAGAAGCGTAAATTTTGCTTATTTACGTACCCGCTAAGATGGAAATGGGCCTCATCACTCATGATTATTTTTGATGAAAAATCATCTTCATTATTGCTCAAATAAACAGTCACCAATATTCCGCGTTCTGGAGCAGTGTAGCGTAACATTGTTTATTAACGTGTATTTCGCATGTGTTTACTACACAAATGTCAAAACAGAACTGACATTAGGGGCCAATCGCAAAATTTATAGCATTTTCTGATAGGAGGATTACTTTTGCGCCACCTTGTATACGAAAACTCATTTTTATGGAAATCTAATAAACACGTTTTGTCTTTTCGGATGTAGAGCGGGACTTTACAGGTGCTGCATTGTCGTACAGTACACGATGGGCTCTTTTTGGTACTACATTTTGCGCATCTTAGTAATGTAAATCGTTCTGGCTAATGCACACTGTTTCCGTTGGTTTGTGGAGGTTTATTTGAACAGGTACACTCAAAAAAAAATTACTAGAATTTAAAAAAATTTAATTATATAGAGGAGGAATTGAAATGAAAGCGCCATCAAAGACACTTTACCAATATTTAATAAATTTTTCCTTGAAATTAAGAAACAAATTTTACTGAAAATTTGGTCAAAATTTCTAAATTATAGAAAAATTTTACTACTAATAACTAAAATTTTATTGGAAAACAGTAAAATTTTCTTCTAATTAGTTCATACATTATCTAAAATTTTACTGTTAGTTTGAAAATGTTTCCTTGGTTTTAAGAAAAAAATTATTTTATTTAAGTTCATAAGATAATTTTTTTTACTGAAAAGTGGGACTTAACTCACTAAAAATAAGAAAATATTTTCTAACATCAAGTTAAATAGCACTTCTTTTAAGTGGAAATTATCCTTAAATTTCTAATAAATATGAAACTGTTTCTATGGTAAAGGTACTTTACACACATTGTGTAAGTATTTTCCCACTTTCCGAGAACTTGCGCTTGGTGAGGACACTGCTCTTAACAAGTTTTTTTCTATACATTTTTGTCTTTAAATTAAATTGAATTATGCTAAAGTCATGTATTGATAATATTAATTAAATTTCATTAGCAAAGGGTAAACAAATTAATAAATGTACTGCAGGATATCCTGAAACGTAATAAATTGTGACAAAGTCAGATCCTTTTTAGTTAGTTAATTAACGGTTCTGCATGAGAGAACTACAAAAAAGGGGCGACCTAAGTGACACACGGCATATATGGCTAAGGAACACTTCTTAAATTAACTAACTAAGTACACAGTTATATTTCTTGTTTTTATTGGAAAAGGGCAAATTTAAAATGTTTTACCTTTTGTTACCAAAATTTTAAAATATATTTTAAGCAATTTTTAGTTGAATATTTAATACCCCATTCATACTGAACCCCAAAATACGTTTATTAGTAATTTTCAAGTTTTCAATTCAAAATTTGTATGGAATTTGAAAGTTTAAAACTTGAAAAAAATGAAAATACATATTTTGGGGATCAGTGTGTAAGGGGTTTATTTTATTTTTATTTTTTTATTCAACATTTTGTAATTTCAAAGCCTAGAGGCCAATTAATAGCCCAGCAAAAAAAATGGTGGTCATTCTGTGACTTTAACTTCTTTCATTGCTTCCTTAACTTCAGTTGACATTCTTTTATGACTTTTTGGTGTTATTCTAAGGCACCTCCAAAAGAGTTCATGTGTTCATATTTCAAATGCAGTGATCTGGATATAAAACCGATGCATATCTAAAAAATCACTCTTCATTACTTCTAAAGCATATGTTATAGTATATGGTATATTTTTGTTAACCTTAAGCATTTATTGCTTAATTGCGAAATAGTTCTGATAAACTTTTTTAATTTTTTTATTAAATCATTTTTTATATTTTAGTTTAACATTTTACGCCGTTTTGCAAATTTTTTAATAAAAGTTTTGAAATATCAAGAAGAACAGATTTTTTTAACCTTTAATTGAAACTAGCTGGCCTGTCATTTGCATTTTTTCAGCCTTAAATATTTATGAGGGCGCAATATGTGCATTTTTGCACAGTTTTTATTCAGAATTTATCAAAATAATTTTAAAATTGTGTAAAAATTATTTCAAATTGGCCAAAAATGTTTAAAAATTGTGCAAAAATTATTAAAAATTGTTCAAAAATATTTTAAAATTGTCTAAAACTGTTTCCAAATTGTACAACCAGTTTTTAAATTATACAAAAATATTTTAAAATTTGTCTAAAAATTCATTAAAAGTTTTGAAAAATGTTTCAAAAATGCTTTTCCACTAATGCAGAATTATTTATTTGTTTTAATAGAGTATTTGTATATCAATGCATAAATTTCGCTTCTTTTAACTTATTTTTCTGCATTCTTATGAATGAAAGCTTTAATACTACAAAGTATATGAACATTTTCCACTCATGCATCAGAATACCTAATCATTGTATTATCATTGCTTCCTTAGAGTAAAGTATAAGTAATGCTAGTAGCTACATTTGAATACTTCCATCCTATGACACGCTAATGTTAAATTCATCGATGAAACCATTAGAAAAGAAGTGATGCCTTTGCCATAGTAGAAATGCTTTTATTGCTTCTTTGGCAGCTTCATTTTTGCTGGGTAGTGGCCAATTAATTTAAGACTATTAATGATTAGAGATGGGCATGTGAGCCATTTTTGACTTATGATCTCGAACCAAAAATTATAATCATGCACAATCATTTTTTTAAATAATTACTTTAAATTATTTCCTTTATTAATACTTTTTCTTGTAAATTAGGAAAACAAACTAGTTTGTTTTAAATTTATTGTTTTTTTTTTTTTAAAGAATATTTAAAATAATTTAAACGTTTTTCAACAAAAAAAAATCCTTACCTAAGTTTATTATTTTTCAAAAATTAGAAAACTTTTACTTGACAAAAAAAATATTTTAATAAAATTTTTAAAATTTATCTGAACAAAGTTGCATGAAAATTTTTCTTAGTTCATTAGCTTCTAAAACCAAATGAATTTTTATTATTACATAGGAAAAAATTTATTAATTTTTGTTTTTAATTGCCTGAACTAATTTTTATAAAACATTTCTTAAAATTTAGAAAGTGGTAGACTTTAAAACTGAATTTTATAAATGGCTTTCTAAAATTTAGTTAATTTTACTACTCCCGAAAAAAAATTGAACACTCATTAAGTTCAAGTACTTTCTCATTTTAAGTTAGACACATTTTTTAAACTAAATGGGAGACAATTATGTTCTAAATTTTTTTAACTAAACTTAAAGATGTTTTTCTTAAAAATTTATAAGTTTTTATTTCTGAGTATATAAACTATTTTGTTTTTACCAAAACATATGAATTTTTATTCAATTTAAGAAAATTTTTCAAAGTTTTAAATTTTACTTAAATTGAGGAAAATGTAGTGAATTTCGAGTGCTCATTAAACATTATTTTTTGCGAAAAAAAAATCGTCAATTAAACCAAGGAAAAGCTTGATAAATATTATGGGGACTCTGCACCATCGATTTCAATGGTAAAAAAAAGTGGCTTACTGACTTTCGTTGTGGCCTTACAATCACGGAAGATGCCGAACGTTCTAGACGCCCAGTTGAGGTCTCTACACCCAAAAAAATTTAAAAAATTCACGATATGGTGTTGACCGATCGGATATTGAATGTGCGATATATTGTGGAAGATATAGGCTCATTGGTTTTAATTTTGAACGATCACTTGGGTATGAGAAAGCTATCCGCAAGATAGCTGTCGCGTTTGCTCACAATCGACCACCAACGGAATCGTGGGACAGCTTAGTTTTCATGGCAAAAATCCATTAATTAGACTACGAATTGCTCCCTCATTTTTCGGATTTAGACCCCAGCGACTATTTCCTATTTCCAAACCTTAAGAAATGGCTCGGTGGAAAGACATTTAGCTCCAACGATGAAATTATTGATCGAACAAAAGCCTATTTTATGGACCTCGAAAAATCCTGTTGTTAACCGCAAAGTAAATGACGGAACTTGCTGAAAATTTGACAGTAGTCTATTAACAGGTACTTGATGGCAGCAGTGTTGCATTTCATATAACTACGAGGGAAGTTCGAAAAGTCACGGACTTATTGTTCCACCCTCGTAACTACCTTATGATTTATGTTATTAATCAAAAAGTACAAAATATAATATTATTTTTTTATCATAAATTACACAAATCAATACTAAATTAACAATGAAATGAAAACATTATTAACACTTACCTTTTTTTATTGATTTTAGAAAAGCCCCGTTGAACAATTTGTTCTGCACAACTTTTCCGAATAAATGTATTTATCTAACCGTCTCACTTTGGCACAAACAAACCATTCACGATAACTCAAAAAAACCTAACCCAGCAAAAAAAATGGTGGTCATTCTGTGACTATAACTTCTTTCATTGCTTCCTAAACTTCAGTTAACATTCTTTTATGATTTTTTGGTGTTATTCTAAGGCACTTCCAAAAAAGTTCATGTGTTCATATTTCAAATGCAGTGATCTGGATATAAACCCGATGCATACCTTAAAAAATCACTCTTCATTACTTCTGAAGCATAAGTTATGGTATATCGTATATTTTTTTAATCTAAAGCATAAATGCGAATTGAAAAAATAGTTCTGATGAAATTTTTTAATTTTTTTATTAACTAATTTTTTATATTTTAGTTTAAAATTTCATAAGGGTTAGAATTTATGCAGTTTTTAATTTTTTATAAAAGTTTTGAAATATCAAGAAAAACAGATTTTTTTAAAACTTTAATTGAAACTAGCTGGCCGGTCATTTGCATTTTTTCGGCCTTAAATATTTTTTTGACGACACAATCTGTGCATTTTTGCATTATGTTTATTAATTAACACTACACCATTTCCAGTTTTAATTCAGAATTTATCAAAATAATTTAAAAATTGTGTAAAAATTATTTCAAATTGCTCAAAAATGTTTTAAAATTGTACAAAAATTATTTAATATTGTTCAAAAATATTTTAAAATTGTCTAAAAATGTTTCCAAATTGTACAACCAGTTTTTAAATTATCCAAAAATATTTTAAAATTTATCTAAAAATTCATTAAAATTTTTGAAAAATGATTTAAAAACGCTTTTTCACTAATGCAGAATTATTTATTTGTTTTAATAAAGAGAATTTGTATATCAATGCATAAATTTCGATTCTTTAAACTTATTTTTTCTGCATTCTAATGAAATATACTACAGAATATATGAACATTTTCCACTCATGCATCAGAACACCTAATCACTGTATTATCATCATTGATTCCTTAGAGTAAAGTATGAGTAATGCTAGTAGCTCTATTTGAATACTTCCATCCTATGACACGCTAATGTTAAATTCATCGATGAAACCATTAGAAAAGAAGTGATGCCTTTGCCATAGTAGTAATGCTTTAATTGCTTCTTTGGCAGCTTCATTTTTGCTGGGTAACAGTTCAACAAAGTGTCACAACATTGCGTGCAAACTCGTTATAAATAACCTAGAATAGGTTATTTATAACCTAGAAATAACCTAGAATAGGTTATTTATAACCGCAAAGAGTTAAAAAAGAAATTCAAAAAATGTATTTTTGTTAAAAGTTATAAACAGGAAAATATATTTGGATTATTGGCTAATTCTCATTAACAAATTAAATTCTTACCATATTAATTTGTAAATACAATTAATTTGTTTGTTCATATGACAAAATTTTAATTGAAAATGAGCCAACAATACAACTTATTTTTTTCTGTGTGCATTTTATTTTAATTTTTCACTTCTATATTTGTAATCATTACTTAATACAAAAATAACAATCAGATATAGACATACAAAATTTTAAGTGTATGTGTTATTTCCTGAGTGCATGTTGTTCATAAATGGCCACAATCTGTAAAATGTATTGTAACGATGGGTTAAAATTTTTGTGTGAACTTTAAAAAAACAGAGTAGTTAAACTAATAGTTTTTATTATTTTTATTTTAATAACAGTTTTGACTTGTTCATAAAAGAAAATATATTTGGGTCATTTGGGCAATTTAGAAGTAAGATTTAAGATTTGTCAATTTTTGTTCTTTTAGAGGGTGATTCAGTCACAACCCGCCGAATTTCACCAGCGTATTCCTTGGCTCATTTCATGAAAATATGTCAATTACGACCATCCCCGAAAATGCAACTGTGCAAAATGGCAGCGGTTTGAAAATTTTCAGATTGGATTGCTAACTTTTGAACCAGTGGTCCTTGGTTCTTGGGAGACCTTTCAGAATCAATAAAGAACAAAAATGAAATCGCCGAGATACAGAGCTTTCAAAAAATTTGGAAAAAAAGATTTAAGAATTTGCTCAGCTCAGATGGCAGGTAACTTAGGTTTTTTTTTTCTCTTAAAAGATAGCCCTACCTCTTACCTTTCCTTTTCCTTTGGAAATAGGAAATAGTCACTGGAGGCCACGGAGACGAAGTTGACACACGGTTGCGTTTGTGGTCGATTGTGAGCAAATGCGGCACCCATCTTACGGATAGCTTTTTCATATTTAAGTGATCACTTAAAATTGGATTTTTTGACATTTTCTGCTGTATCGACCTTAACCGGCCGTCCAGAACGTTGAGCGTCATTTGTACTTGTGCAACCACAACGAAAGTAAGTAAACCACTTTTTTCCATTGAAATCGATGGTGCAAAGTCCCCATAGTATTTATCAAGCTTTTTCTTGGTTTAATTGACGTTTTTTTGCAAAAAATAATGTTTAATGAGCACTAGAAATTCATGTTTTCAACAGCTGTTAAACGTAAATTTAATGGTACTTGATGGGAGCAGTGTTGCATTTCATATAACTACGAGGGAAGTTCGTAAAGTCACGGAATTATTGATCCGCCCTCGTATTTGGTTAAAGTCTTTTCTCCTTGCAATTTTAGTAAAAAAATGCACATAATTTTTTAATCAAAGAAAATATGGGTTAATCAATGTTCAATTGTTTGCAGAAATAAGTTTGTCATTCGAAAGCCACATGATATTTTACTAAATAGAAGTGTGAGGCAAAAAATGGAGTTTCTGAAAACGCATGTCAAAAAAAGTTGCATTAGGCTGTTAACCAAATTATCCAAAATCCCATACTCATATTCATATAAGGTTCATTCGTTTACTTTTCTCAGTCAAGTCCAGTAAGATTTACTCAGTAACAAACTTACAAAGAGTGAGACAAATTTACTCTCAAAATGAAAATTTTCTAAAAAAGTACGCGAACGGAAAATTTGCAATAATTTAAAAGTTTTTTAAGCAGCTGATTGTAAAACCAAATGTAAAAATCGCTATGAAAAAAAAGGATTCTAGTTGTAAAATCTTAAGCAGAAACATTTTAGAAGATTTTCTTATCTTTTCTATAATTCATTTAACAATATTTGTTGCTTCGCATTTGCATAAAACAACGTAGTTGTTTTATGCAAATGTATTACAAAAATTTAAACACATTTTTTTCAATCATATGTTTTTTTCTGCTTGCAAATTCTTGCTGGCAATAATTTGTCCAGTAAAAATTTGCAGAAAGAAGAAGAACTCTCAACATCAAACTGTCACTTTATTCTCTCTTTTTTCTTTATGTTTACTAAGTATTTGTGTAAACGAACTTATAATCTGCATATGCTTTAAAAAAATACAATGCAACTTGCGGGCATTTTAGCAAAAACAACAAAGAATTAATATATGTATAAAACTAATATGGCGATCAAACTTGCAATTATGATAAGCAAACTATAGGTCTGTACGAGGTAATTTTGGGTAGTCTGGTAAAATGAGAGTAAGCAAAAAATTCTCTCGCAAAACCACAAAAATGCCTAAAGTACTGCGAACGCACAAAACCACATTTCATACCCAAAAATAAACGTCAAATTTATTCATATTAAAAAACAAATTAATTAATAAATATATTTGAAATAGCAAATATCTGTTTACATTTTCAATTGTATTTTTCATTATTAAGAAGAAAAAGTTCTTTATAGTAAATTTTTATTCATCTTTGCAAAACAGCTAATTTATTAGCAACAGCTGATGATTTGACAATTTTACCCAAACAAAAAGTACGGGTAAGTTCTGGTAAAATGAGAAACACAATTACTCTCTCATGAACGCTCTCATTTACCCAATTTTTGTTACAAGAAACGCTTTCTGGTAAGATTGGGTTCCCGCGGGCACCCGCAGTAACGTACATCGAACACACCTTATATTTTGGTAAGCTATTTTATCAATATTTTATATTTTCTACTTTTTTATTTTTTTAAACTACACTCATTTATAGATTTTTAAAATTTAATTTAACACTTGTAGCTGACGCTTGTTCTTGTCACAACTAAATATCACGAACTAATTAATTAGAGTAGAAACACAATGAAAGTTAAGGCTACAAGCAAATATGAGGCGCAAATTTTTTGCTAGGGGCCTGGCGAACTTTAGTGTGTCATATAAGATTAAGGAAACATTTTTTTCGCTTTCATTTTAAATTTTGATTGTGTTGCTTCTACAATTAAAATGTGAGATTGTTGTTGGGAGCAGCAGGGTGATTCAAAAAATTGTCTTAATTTCTTATATGGTAAGTGTCTTCACTACGACAGTACGACCGTTAACAAAAATATTTATAATCGTCACCTATGATGCAAACAGGGTGTAACTTACATTCTTATTTCTTATTCTTGTTTTTTATTAATTTACCAAATACGTAAATAAATCTTACAATTTTGATAAAATTTTGTGTAGAGATTTCATTTAATGCAGTCTTCATAATTATTTAACCCCAATTTAAAGTTTTACTGGACAACCAAAATATTTCTCAGATTCGGATTTTGATGCTAAAACCATTATGTTTCATTGTAGAAGTGCGAAATTTTGTGTATAGTTCATGTATTTTAGCCAAATGAATCATATTCATCAAGTTTGATTAGTTACGCCCTTTTGCATTTCAGCTGACGATAAAAATAAGGTGCAAAATGCATAAATGCGCGTTAATGTTTTTCAATTTTAAAACTTCTATACAGCATTAAAAGTGTTTAAAATTGTAATACAGCTTTATAAAATATGTAAGCGAAATATTTTACTTAATTTTATTTGCTTAAATTTATTTACTAATGAATATTAGTTGACTTAAAAAAGTTTTCGTTATAGTATTTAGCAAAGTTTTAATTAATATTTTTATTTAAGTATTTCTATTCTTATAGCATTAAAAGTACATGTTATATAATTTACAAAGGAATATGTGAAATAACAATCTTCCCTGCTGAAATCAGTTGAAGACTGACTACGAAAAAAATTTATATTTAAAAATATCTTACTAAGAATACAATCGCATAAAATAGACGTTTTCCAAACACCTAGTCTTACTAACTACTAATAGCTTATTCAACTTCTAATATTTCCTTAAATTGTCTATAATAAAAATACAAATAATTACTATTGAGTGCCCTTTAAATATTTATTATTTTGAAATTATCCCTAACAGAGATTTAAATTATTTCTTCCATAAGGATTATATATTTGTCCTATTACACTCAAAAACAAGAGACAAAATAAGCTTAAAACTAAAATATTGCACATATGAAAAGTGAATTTTTATGATTCCACTGCTTCGGTCTCTTTTTTTATTTGGTCATCCTGCTTAGTATCCATTACTTTTGGTTTAATATCTTGTTGTTTTGAATCTGTATTCTCTTTTGCATTTTCTTTAGCTAAGCGTTCATGTTCAGCTTTAATTAAATCATTTAATTCACTCTTCCAACCTAAAGCTTCAGCTAAAGCCCAACAGCCATCATCACAATCACCAATAAAAGCAATATCGCGTGTATTTTTAGGACTATCAAACATTAGACCAGGACCACCCATAAACCAAGAACTAATGCCACCAAAATCATTACCCACCTTGGTACGATTTATTAATAGACGCACACATTTAGGATTAGCACGATCAATGAGAGAAGCAAATGGTTGTACTTCCAATGAAGTACCCATTATGATAAGTAAATCACATTTATTAAAATCTTTGGCTGGTAATGTATAGAATTTCTCTGGTAGATTTTCGCCAAAGAAAACAATATCAGGTTTTACTACAGAATTACAATCTGTACAAGTGGGTACGCTATCAGCAAAAATTTGTTCCTTCATCCATTCCATAGTGTAAAGCTGACGACAACCCAAACAATGACTGGTATAGAATGTACCATGTGCCTCTACCAGTTTATCATCTGGTAAGCCGGCTATTCTCTCTAATGTATCAATATTTTGGGTATAATGACGTAAAAGTAAGCCTTTATTATGGAGCAGTTTTACAAAATAGTGGGATGGTGTAGGATTGAAAGAGCCAGGATAAAGTTCTTTAGCTAATGCAAAGAATGGTTGGGGATTTTCATCAAAATAATCCAATTCAAAGATGGCTTGAGGATGGGGTAAATTATATTTCTGTAGATTATCATATAAACCAGAGCCAGGTGAACGAAAATCGGGAATTCCAGCCGCTAAAATAATATTTAATAAATAATTTGTAAATATATTTGATAAAATTTCATTACTCACATGTAGAAATACCAGCTCCCACCATAGTAATAATATTTTTAAACCCATTAGACTTCCAATGATCACATAGACCTTCAAATGTTAAATTTTCAACAACCTGGAAATAAATCAAAAAAGTCGACCCAAACCATTGTTTAATTGCAAATATTAAAAATTTCCTCTATTTTGGACAATTATTACAATACAATTAACTGTAATACTTAAATATACCTTTTTATTGCTGCTATCTTGTTCATCCAAGGTAGTTACCAAATTTAATTTTTGAGCAAAAAATTTCCTTATAGCTTCCATAGCGGTATCATCTTCTGAAAAAACAAAACCAATCCTATCCTTAAAAATATGTACTGGTTACAAATTAAGAATATAAAACTACCGTTTTAAAAAAGATTTTTTAGGAATTTTAACATAATAAAAAATGTAATTCTTAATTTGAAATTGAATTTGAATTTAAACAATACTTTTAGTTACTTGTAAATTCTTGTCAAAAAGCATATATAAAAATAACCGCACTGATAGCTAGCACGTTACCAACTAGCCTTCCGGGCGCTCAGCAGTATACTTGTATAATTAAATAAAATTTGTTAAAATTCAAAATTTTTTCACTTTTAAATATTTCGCCAATATTTCATGAAATCCCCAAATTTCTTTCAAAACTCAGTGCCCAAACTGGTTATAATCCCCAATTTGAAGTCTAATCCCCATATCTGGCAACATGCTTACCACCTTCATCGATGTCACTCTCCTTTGTATTGTTTTTGTTTTGCGATGATGTTGGTTTTTCTTCAGTCATTTCAACTTGAATTCCCAGAAGTATACGTCGATGTATATTATAATTAGAAAGTAAACTTTTTATATTATTATTCAATCTTATTCGTGGTAAGGAAGCCGTGGTGCTCAACTTTTATTTAGAAAAATTGTTAAATATTGAATTATTTACGTCTGACAACCAGAGAACTAGGCTGAGCAAATTAATCGGTAGAAAAGGCTGTAATAAAAACCAGTGACGGCGGCTGGTAGCCGGCTGCGAATCGCTAGGTAACTCTTAATCGGCTCGTACTAAAATCGGACTTGCTGCATTTACATTCGCTCGAAATAAACGTAGTTTAAAAGAGATTCGAAATCTTATTCGTGTATAACAGTATACAGTACTAAATGATCGAAATCCAGTTTAAACTAGATTTCGAGCGTAATATGAATGCTGTTTAAGTAAGCATATAAAATAATTGTTAAATTTAAGGAATCAACAGAAAACTAATTAATTTTTTTGGATTTGATATTGATTAAATAAAGTAAAAATAATCAATTACTAAAAAGAGTTTTGCAAATCGGTTTGTTGAAATTTGAATCGGATTTAAAAATTATTATTAAAGTTCTGATCGGGAGTCATTATGGTTAAAAATTCGTCCATGGTATTCCATATAACTTCATTATAATGGATAAATATAAAATCCGCTTTCACAATTATGGACTAAACTTTAAAACTTGTTTAAATACTAACTATATTTTTCCGATTTGAAGTATTATTTTTTTATTTTAAATAATTCTGGATTGAAGATTTTGTGTTAATTTCAATTTTTTTTTAATTTATTTCCCATAAGAGACATGAAAAAATTAGGGAAGTGCTTTTTGTTATGTTATACTTGACATGTTATTCAGTTTACAGAGCAATGTTACCTGCACAGTGAAAAAGTTTGCACTCCAATGTGAGACATGTTTGACTTTGGGGTAAATTAAAAAAAGATAGTAAAATACAAAAATATATAGAAGAGAAAGAGAATAAAGTTTACTTTGCTACAGTGTGGAGTATCTGTGTTTATGTGGCAAACTATCATTCCCATACAAATTTGTCCTAAGTAACGTTAAGCGTTAACACTAAACGTTGGCTTATGTCAAATTTATATAGGAATGACACTAACAAACTTTGACAGCCTGCCGCAGAAGCAAAAATCAAAAACTGGGTACTACAGTTAACTTTACATTCACTTAAGAACGCAATTTTATTGGATCTACCGCTACTCATATTGTAAAGTTTTCCTAAATAATTAAAATTTAATGAGTTAAAGTCACTCAATAGTTTATTTAGTATGAAAAAATTATTCGACTATAAAAGCTAATTTATTGCAACTCTAAAACTGTACAACAATAAAATACAACTCTATGAAACCACGCTTTTATTAAAAATACAACCCTACAATGTTGTTTTTAAAATCTTGTCAAATTGACCAACCCAGCTGTTTGTTTTCTTTTCCTGAAAAGAATTTTTTTAACCAACTTAAATCCTTGAAAAAAGAAATTACATTTTCATTAAATTAATGAAAAAATGCACATGAATGCATAAAAAAATAGTAAATTGTAAGTGCATTACAAATAGTTATAATAAAGTTACAAATAGTTTGAAATCATGGTAAAAATAAATTGAAATGTAAGCGAAAGAAAAACGTGAAACTACAGACAGCAAAACTATCTCTATTGGAAGAAGAAAAACAAGCACACACGTTGCCACAGTGGCAAATTATAACGAAAACAAGACACACTCGTTGCAACAAAAAAAGTGAAAAGGGGTAAGGACATTTTTTGTGAGATCTGTTTTAAGAAAATATAAATTGATTGTTTGTTTATTTAGGGCACAGTCCATTAAGGGCTGATATTTGAAAAAAAAACTCCTCGAATATTTAGGTGAAATCCTCATACCTCATGCAAAATGCACCTCAATCATGCTACTGCTGTAAGTGCGGCCGCCATGGTCAACTATCAACACTATGCACCGGCACAAATTACTACTTCACACGGTATCACCACCACATCGGGTCAAAACAACCACACAACAATATCCGCAGCTGGACTGCAACAGACCCCCTTTACGCTGCATCAATTGACAGCCGTACAAGCCATACAACATCCTACCCATCAAGCCATGTTACACCCACAACATCCATTAGTTCATCTATTGGACATTTCAACAACGGCGGCAGCGCAGTCATCGCTCAACAATAATCCGACCGCACCCATAACGCCAATGCCAATTACAAAAATCGAAATGCCGGAAGAGATGCCCGAACCGATTATAGATGATCCGCGTAAAAAGAAACAGTGCCACATTTGTAAAAATAAATTTCGCCAATTGACTACATTACGAAATCACATGAAAATACACACTGACGAAAGGCCGTACAAATGTAAACATTGTGATAAGGCTTTTCGTCAAATATCAACACTCACAAATCATGTTAAGATTCATACTGGAGAGAAACCATTCAAATGCAATATATGTGCTAAGGACTTTCGACAACAATCGACATTGATAAACCATATTAAAACTCATAAGGGTAAGTGCTCAAATTTTGATTAAACTTACCTATGCCCACAAAAGATTTTAGTATTGACGCTAAATTCCTTCTAAAGTTTAGTGAAAAAATAACGATTCCATTCACAACCATAATAAAAGCCCTTTGTTGGCCTTAATCGGTATGCTAAGAAATAATTATAATTAAACTCTATTCTAACAAGATGCTAGACCTAAAATATATTTTGAGTGCGATGTATAAGGAGCTACTATTTTTTCATTATGTTTTTAAAAATAGACAGCAGTTAAATAATAAATCAATAATAAATCAAACTAATTCAAAAAAAGGTAATTATTGTAGACATTTACTCCTACAATTTTTTCTAACTAGATTCTGTTTAACGTAGATCACACTGGTTAATAGAGTTCAATTTTAGGATAAAGATCACAAATTTGAACATCAAATTTGAAAATTAGCTATATTTATAAATGTAAATGTTTCCGAAAATGAATTTTTTTCTTAAAAATTTATTATTTATTTATACACCATGTAAACTACGGATAATTTTTAATATGGTTTTAAGTAGTGTTTTCAATTATTTGACCCTGCCCGTTAATCAGTTAGAGCATTATTCGAAAAATTAAGAAAATTTATTAATCAGTTATTCGGGTCGATTAATTGGAAAAATTGGCAATTTATAAAGTGTTTGTTTAAGACAATTCAAAGCATCCTGAGATTTTTTAAAGAATCATTAATGCCTTATAATCTTGGGTTTTTTTCAGAGGAATCTGACGCAGTGTAGATAGTGTTTTACCGAAGTTGGACATTTTGTCGATAAAGTTGGTTTTTATTTTCTTTATTTGACACTTTCCAGAATTGAAAAAATAAAACAAGAGAATTGAAAAAATAAACAAGAGCTGCCTTCAAAACAATTCAATAACAAATTCTTAAAAATGTAGTATGAAAAATTTTTCGCAATTCACAAAGTTTGAAAGAACTACCACTGTTCCCTGACTCTATCACTACCTCGTTTAAATTTTGAGTTAAAGAGGGTATCTAATAGAAAAGATATAAAAATCACGCATATTCCCGACAAGTAATCACCAATAAGAATAAGCGAACTAAAGTTTTTATTTCATCAACGTTTGTTGACAAATCAATTAGAAACTAATTGTTATTTTTAAGTTTTTATGAATTTTTTCATAGAAATTTAAATTACTGTTTTTTATAGAAAATACAGATTTCAAATTTAAAACAATTTTATATTATTATTTAATAGCCTAGTCACGTGTTTCATTGCTAAGGAGAAGAATATATATATTGATAGGTTTTTTGTCTAAAGCTCTGATCAGAGGCTCTAGCTTTTCTAAAACTTCGCGTTCCAATGAGATCTTTTGTCAGCTCGAAATACATGTATACGGAGGTTGAAAGCTCTATTTTAATTTTTCGACATGCAAATATAATTTTATACTATTTGAAATTTATTTTTAATGGAATTGAAACTAAAATAAAAATTGTCTATCATATTTCCTAAAGCCTATATAATACCATGTTTCCATTATGACTAAAATAACATGTTTTGAGGAAAACATTTCAAACTTTTTCCACTAGCAAAAATGTATTTTGAGTGTTCGAATTTTCGAAATTAATTTGATGTTTGATATTCAAAACAAATAAAATAAAAAAATTTAACTTTTTGCAGACATTTTTTTGTTTGATTTATTAAATTTCCTTTTTTATGTATATTTAAACTTTTTTATATTTTTTACCTTGAATGACGCTTATAGCCTTTTTCCACTGAGCTAGAAATTTCATCTTTTATCAATTTGCAAAGATGTTAAAATCTTTCCATAAGAATTATACAGGCCAAAAATTTAACATCTTTCTACATCTATAAAAGATGATCCTTTCTCATTTTGTTCCATCTTACATCTTTCGTTATTTTAAGTGTCATCACTAAAAAAATGACAAAAAAAAACGATTTTCTTTGTGCCATCACTAGCAAACGGACATTGCAGAAAATAACCAAAAAAAATTATTCAACAAAGAAAAATGAGCGGCACATGTAAGAATTTCATTCTTATGTCTTCCAAAAATTTTTCTTCATCATCATCTTCCAGAATGACCTTTAATATTTCAATGTTCTGCATTAAAATTCGGGTTTGTTCTTGCAAAGCAACAACAACTCCAATGATTAATGCTTTCTCTAAATCCAGTTTTTAATTTTAACAAAAAATATGCGTCTTTTTCTTTTATTTTATTGACAGCTGAATAAATGGCAGATGAAAGATGAAGTAAATTATTAAATTTTTTTTTTGAACTTGTAAAATGTGAATGTCAATTTTTCGAACTTATCATTCCACATGAATGGATAACACATTGTTGTATAGATTCAATTCAGTGTTGATCAGACTATTTTCGATATGCTTTGAAATTGAACACGTTGTTTGAGATGTTTTCCCACATGTTTTGCTCCCATAAAAATATATTGGAAAATATGTACCAAAACACGTATTTTGAGCAAAACATGTAATTTCGCTCAAAACACGTATGTATATGAAACTGCAGTATAAAACATTTGCTTTGATTCAGTCGATTTGAAAAGAATTTGATCGTATTTTAGTTGATATTTTTTTTCTACGATTTTCTTGCCAAAGTTAGGAAAATTAGGAAGTTTTAAGAAAAATAATAGAAAAATTCAAATTAAAAATTTAACCGGTTAATCGATCTATTTTTATCGATTAATCGGGTCGAGATTTAAATTATTTGTTTCGACATTAACTGAAACCGAGGCGATTAATCGAGGAATCGGTTAATCGATTGGAAACACTAGTTTTAAGGCATGAACTCTCAGCTTTAAAACCCGTAACCATAGAATTACAAAAAATCACTGGTAGAGCATTTATTTTGAATGTTTTGCCAGCGTATTTGTTTCACAAAATTGTTAACAGTTTGTACAGAAAAAAACTGGCGAAGAGCTGCCTTCTATCGCTATGTTGACACCACCCAGTCAACAAAAAGCAATACGCTGGCAGAGCATTAAATTTAGAAAACTAGCGAAGCTGTTTTAAAAAAGTTATGCAGTGGGAAGATCTCGTGTTCAAAGTTTTTTTTAATATTTTTATTCTTTAACAAACATTTTCTTTGGTCTGCTAAAATTGTATAATTATTGGTTATGCCAACGTTGGCAAGTTAGTTCCAACAAAAGTTGTGAAAATATATTAGCATGTTAACGTCAACCAGTGTTAATCCACTGTTTTTGTCTCTAGCTTAATAATTTTTCGAGTGCCAACCTGACTGCCTGGGTTGAAATCTCAGAACTAATGAAAAATTACAAGTTAACTTTTTTTAAATTTTGTTTTAATAAAATCTATTTTTAGACAACATAATTTCTGTTTTTGTAAATTTAATGCCAACGTTGGCAATTGTTATTTCCCCAATGATTTTCTAAAACTTTTTTGAAAAACTGATCCAAGCGCCGAAAACGTTATATTTTGAGATTGGGAAATCACTTTTTGCTAGCACTTGTAGCAAGGACGGTATAAATTTCAGGATGTACAAAATGCCAAATTTTTAGCTTCAAGTTTAGTCTTGCTGCCTTGTTGCCTCGATGCCACTTAGCTGTTACCACTCTTAGCCGACACCATGAAATTATTATCCTGAGTTTTCTAACGACCTTGCTTGTACCACCTGTTAAAAGCCCTTGCGAGCGATCGCTCATTTATAGGGTCGATGCCACTTAGCTGTTACCACTCTTAGCCGACACCATGAAATTCTTATCCTGAGTTTTATAACGACCTTGCTTGTACCACCTGTTAAAAGCTCTTGCGAGCGATCTCTCATTTATAGGGTCGGTAGGTAAGTGTGGTAATCTGACGAGCGGACTCACTTAGACTATGAAGTCCATTGTGATACCACGGGAGCTAGCAGAAGCATATCACTAGTCTCCCCCATCGAATCAACCCGATCGCCGCAGGAAACTCCTAAGTAGGCCAATATCGACATCAGCTAAATCACTCAGATCCCTTAAGAAATGTGAGCCCAAATTCAGTCCCCCCTGCACGCCAGGGCGGGACAAGTTCAGAGAAGGTGCTCCACAGATTCCTCCTCTTCTTCGTCTCCATAGCTTCTACAAAAGTCATTTACCGCAACCCTCAACCTAACTGCATGTCTTCCAATCAGACAGTGTCCCGTCATGACGGACACAAGTAGAGATATATCGGGCCTTGATAATGACAGCAATCAGTTCGTACGCTACCTATCCCGGCGGGGTCACACCTGTCTGGAACGGACAGAGGTCCACCTATCATTCGCTAACTCATTATCCCTCTCCCGCAGTCGAAACTTGCAAGTGGCCAGAGTCATGCCCACAGATTCCAGTTCATGTGGAATGTGTAAGGTAGTCTTGAGTCTTGCCAGCTCGTGAGTCCTGCAGGTCCCTGGAATGTCCCTGTGGCGCGGCACCCGCATAACATGAATGCTAAACTACTGAGCCATCTCGTTAAGAGATCTGCGTCAGTCCAGGGCTGATGACGAATACAGGAAGAGAGAATCAAGTGATTTACAATTTTCTCAAAATTTTTACCCGGGAATTACAAAATTTGATTAGGAACTTTGGGTTAATATGGAAATAATCAACTTTTTATTTATCAAAATTTTTCACAAATTTTATCCTTTAAGTTTTTAGTATTGTGCTGCAATATTACAGAAACTGAATTTATTTTTTCACTATTTATACACCAATCAATTCAAAATCACTTGCTGAGTCGATTTATCGTCTGTTCATATAACATGAACGAACATTGCAATAAAATTATAGCTCGCAATTCTGAAGGTACATACAAGAGTATGATTTTTTCCAATGAGGAAGCCATCATATGAACTATTTGGGCTTAAATGATATTACCAAACAAAATCAATTTGAAGCAATTTCTTTTCCACGAAATATATATTTTTTATTAATGATGCTGATAGTGCTCACTGCGCACAAAAAAACCAACTATGGCTCAGTTCCTCAGTTCGAACAGGTCGAAAATTGCAATGCTCTTTTGCTTGAGTAGATATTTAACTTTTGAGCAACTGACCCGGCTAGAAACTTTGACGTATCAAGTAAATTAAATTATTCAATATTAACAAAAACAAAATAGTTTAGAATATGATCCTTCAGGAGTCGGATTCTTCACAACGGACTCGTATACACAAATTGTACATTATGGTAGCTTGTTGTGCTCTTTCATGTAGGTTAGAATTTTAGTGAAGATTGCACCACGTCAAACACTCGCCATTTTTGCTGATGTTGCCCCTGGCTGATTTTAGCCAAGACAAAATTTCTAAAGAAAACCTTTGGTTTACTTAAGGTATTAAGTAAATCTCAAACCAGGTAGGATTAATATCTGATCTAACAGACAGAATACGTTCTGATATTGGAGAAATCAGTATAGGGTGTATGTTACCAAAAATATTACACATATTTTCATATATTTCACCAAATTTATTTCCCAGTTAATTGAAATTATTTCCCTGCATTTGATTTAAATCGTACTGTGGTGTAGGGTATCATATAGTCGGTATGCCCTCCTTTAACTTTTCTTACTTGTTTTATTTGATCCATGTTTAAGAATTTCGTAAATTCTATTGCATATAAATAGATGTACAAACAGCAAAGGATCAGTTCTAAAAGTGTTCTTTAGTAGTGTAGAACTTTTATTTAAAAAAAAACCCAAAATTGGAATGATTTTTTTTTTTAAGTTTTATTTGATAGCTTATTATTTGGAATCCAATAATTAAGAACAATTTTGTTCACATGTGTACCGCAATTACCTCTTTTAAATCGCATTCGGTGTGCCCAATTTTAAAATTTTTATTCGGCTAATTACGACAATCAAAATTTAATTTTTTCCACCATGATAAAGCAAACTTTCCCTGAAGATTTTACAGATAATATTGAACATAAAAAATTACTTCCATTTGACAGTTTATTTGTATAGCAAAAGTCGGGCAGTAGACAAAACTACGCTATTTACAGTCTAAAAAAAATCATGAAAATTTTCACCACTTTTGCTCATAAATTCTTCCACATAAGAGAATAAATTTTAATGATGAGACCTAAGTATTTAAAAAATTAATTGCCCTTAAATATACTTTCAATTGGGAAAAACTTTTTTTAATGTCGTAAGTCGGGTTTACCTTAAATAAATATTCTACTCCTCTAAAAAAAGCACCCCATATGGAATGTTCAAAAATTGTATGTTTACAAAATTTAAATTTTCTATTTTACGTACTTATTTTTTTTCCTTTTAAAAAACATAAATTTAAATCTTTCCTTACTAACAAAAATTTTATGCGTATGATTAATATATAAATCCATATTAATCATTCGCATGTTGCAGCTCAAAAATTTACATTAACATTTTAATTTAATGATTTTATTCTTGACTTCTAGTTTTTGCTTCACTTGCTGAATCAAATAATACACCAACATCATTATTAAACTATCAGCCAACACAAACAACGCAGGGTACTTCACGAAAAGGACATTCGAAATCAATTGTACATTCTGCAGCAGCTGCAGCTGCCCAGGCTCAATTGATACATCAACAGCAGCAGCAGCAGCAACAGCAACAACAGCAACAGCAGCAGCAACAACAACAAGGGCATACAACAATAGTCACATATACACCACAACAAAGGCAAAATATTACAAAAAGTCTTTACACGGGCAGTTATAACTCACCACAAGCCGATGAACTGGTGAAACCATTTCAATGTCAAATCTGTAAGAAACGCTTCCCCCAGCTAAGTACCCTGCATAATCACGAACGTACGCATATTGATCCAAAACCTTATAAATGCGACACATGCGAAAAGTCATTCAGTCAATTGGCCACGTTGGCCAATCATAAGAAGATACACTCGGGTGATAAGCCCTATGCTTGTGCTTATTGTTGCATGACGTTCCGCCAGCAAAGTACCCTTAACAATCATATGAAGACACATGCCAATCAAGTGGCCACCATAACAACCAACAACAACAACAACTCTACTACAGCAGGCACAGGTGAGGCGCTTGTTTTGTCGCCGTTCAACTGAAAAAGTGAAAAAGTAAAATTAAACATTATTTACACGCTTAACAAAAAACTTTATTTTGAATTTTTACACGCAAATCATCAACCAGCAGCAGGAGGAGGACTAGGAGGAGGAGGAGGAGTTAATCATCATCATCATAACCATCATCATCATCATCAGGCACCCTTAGCAGCAGCTACTATTATGGTAACACCAACAGCCTCAGGACATTTACAAATACAACCACAAGTAGAACATCATCCCTTGCTACATTTCCTGGACAGCAATACCACCGTTAGCACTCTAAGCACCACCAAGGAACAGTTTTCTTCACCTAATAATAATAATAACAACAACAACAACACTTCTACGGGCATTGTAGCCCATTGTTTACGCAACAGTTGTCCAGATCGTCCATTTATGTGCAGTGTCTGTCGTCGGACATTCTCGCAGCAAAGTACACTTACTAATCATTTGAAGACTCACACCGGAGAGAAACCATATAAATGTAAAATTTGTGAAAGTCATTTTAGACAATTGTCTACATTAAATAATCATATGAAAATACATACAGGTGAAAAACCGTACGCTTGTTCCTATTGTCCTAAACAATTTAGACAAAAAAGTACTCTAACAAATCATGTACGTATTCATACTGGCTGAGTAGCAGTAGTAGTAGTGGTAGCGGAGAATTAGGATAAAGAGAAAGGATTACACTAAACTAATTTAACAAAACATTCTCATTCTTAATATCTCTAAAACACACACATACTCATCAAATATATATCTATAAATACATCGTAACGAATTTCCTATTAGAAAATGTATGTACAGTAAAGTACCGGTTTAATGTATCCCTTTAACGGGATATTTGAACCGGGGACAACAAAAAAAAAAAAAAACCCGGCTTTTGTATCCAATACAACTAACAGCTCGGTTATTAGTCTCGGTTCACATACAACAATTTTTCTTGCAGCAACTCTCCTAAATTCTCTTTTGAACTTGCATTCGTGTCCACACTGTGAAAGTCTCTTTTTGGATTTTTTATTTTTTCATATAAAAAAAGTACAAAAACAGAATTGCAAGTAACAAGTCGGTGCCACTTTCCGTTCTTCTTGCTAAGATTTGCTGCAATAAAAATTGCTTCGTGTGAATAGCACTTATATTGTTTTTAAAATTCTAAAGTTTTCTATAAATATGAAGATTTCCTATAGAAAATTTAGCTGGTATTCAAGTTGAATTCCAGCATTATTTTCCTGTTTTCAAGGCTTGAATAAATTTTTATATTATTTTATTTCAATAGCATGCATACTCCAGCAAAAGGGGTAGAAAAATTCCAGTTTGCAAAATTTTTGTTAAAATTTTAAATCTACTTAACTTTAAGGAAAATTTAAAGCACTTGAATTTTGTAAAAACCAAGTGTTTATGGTGTTTTAAAATTAAAAAAAAAAAAACAAATATTACATTGAAACCAAAAATAATAAAAAATTTAATAAAAATTTTACAATTGTAAAATGGAAAATGGAAAATTTTCAATTTAATTTTCTAAAAGGAAAATTATAAAACTGGTGTATACTAGCGATAAAAAATCCCTTCTTCTTAGAAAAATAGAAGTTACTGTTTTTTCTTTAGAGAATTTCTTAGAAATTCATTAAACTATAAATATTAAACAAACAAACAAAAAAATAACTAAATTTAAGCTTAGAGTTTTGATGTTCGTTAAACTAAATCTGTCTTTCGCCACAGAAACAAAACAAACTACTACTTATAGGGTATAACAGAAGAGAAAAACGTCCTCTCTTTAAAACACAAACTGCTGCGCAGCCATACTCTCTCATACATAAATCCTTAGAGTATATCTGTGGTTTTCATCAATAACCGCGTATGTGGCAAAATCTTTTTTTTCATATTTTGTGGACAGCTAATGTTCAGTGTTCTCTTTAAAATTTGGAATTTTGAAATCATGGGACTTTTCTTTGATGATAAAAATAAAAGCAAAAGTTTATATATGTACAAATTTTGTTAAAAATCTTGAATTAAAATCCATATGGTGGCATTACTTTAGCATTGATAGTGTAAAACATTTGCGGATACTGTAAAACATTTGCGGACAAATGTTGTCATTGCTTAAAAATATTTTAGTAAACACTAATAATGTTGTTTTTCACAAAAAAAACAAAAAAAATCGGAAATAGTTCACATTTTTTAAATTTTATTTTTGATCAATGCAAAGTGTGCTGAAAATAAAAAAAAAATAACTAAATTGGCATCAAGAACTCAAAATCGAGAAACAGAAACATACGCGTTTATCGCTGAAAACCACAGATATTTGAAATGCTCTCTTCTTGTGTAATAAAACTACTACTTATACTATAAACAAAAAAACATAAATACAGGGTGTTAAACATTACTTTCTTTCTTTTTGTGTTTATTTGTCTTCTTCCTTTATTCAAATAGTGAACTTATTTTTAAGTTTACTTTTCATTTGTTTTAATTTTTTTTTAGTTCTTAAGGATATTTTTAGTTTATTTTTCCCACTAAAAGTTTTGCTTTTTCTATTTTGTTTTTAATATTTAATTTTTAAATAAATATTAAACGTACATTTGTTAGTATATTATAGATTTTGCTGCAAAATTCATAACACACATCAGAGTAAATTGAACAAATATTAAAAAAACAACAACAGAAAAATTATTGAAAAAATAAAAATATATTAAGTATTTTATCATGTATAATTTTTTTTGTAATAATTTTTTTATACGTTGAATTTTTTTGAAAAACAACAACAATAATTGATAATGTACTTAAAAATAAAAGAAAAAGTATATAAAAATTATAAAATAAACGTTTAAAAAGCAGTACATTTTTTTTTTATTATTTTATTGAAAAGAACTATCTGAAACAAACATGATGTAATGTCATCTTCAGTTGCTGAAACGGGGAGGTTTTGTGTAAATTGTTTGTAATTGTCATATGGGCAAATCCTGCGTGACGAATGCTACATTCGTAAGCGTTTTTGGATTAAAATATAGAAATTTCTTGGTGTTTTAGTAATTTTTGCATAATAAAGCACACAAAATCTAATACAGTGCCACCTCGCTTAGCGAAACTCTCGATAAACGTAACTTCTCGATTATTGCAACTCGTAAATTGATTGCATTGTTGATTCAGTTAACACAACTTTTCAAAAAAAAAACCGCAGTTAACGCAACTTTCCTCCCAAAAAAATTAGTTTGTATTTTTTATTTATATAAAACTTTCAATACAACAAAAAAAGTGACATTCTTAATAAACTTGATAGAAGCATACGTGACCTTCTCCTAGAAAAAGTACCTAGTGTGTCAAAAAACGGGTTTGGACTTAAGAGTGGATTCTGGTACCTTAAAGAGTGTAGAATAAGATGAAATGAGTTAGATTTCTGATAAAAATAACAAACCATACCAAATCGCATCTCCTAACTGAAGGTGTGTTCTCAGCGATAATGCGTTATGAAACTTTAAATGCGTTTTTATTAAAACGTCATTTTCATACACTAGATCCCTTTTCTCGGAGAAGGTTACATATATCTGCAAAAGTGATTTGCGATAAATATATAAAGTGCACAAATCAACAATAACAAGAGATCGAAAATGTTGACATGCCTCCAGCGTTTCCTTAACTTAAATATCAGAATGTCTTCAATGGGCCGGAGAAAATAGAATAGCCTTAAAAGACATTATGTTTCCCCAAAAACCTTTATGAAATTGCAGTGCAGAAAAATATTTCATGCAATAAAACAAAGTCGGGATAGCCACAAAATTCTGTCCAACAAAAATTCTGTTTTTTTTCCAAAAAAAAATTCTATCTGACTAAAATTCTGTTTTACAAAATTCTGTTTTTAATAAAATTCTGTCTATTAAAATTCTGGTTTTTGAAATATGTTATTCCCCTTTCATTATGAGAAAAAAAAATGCCGTTAAATTATTTATTAAGAATTAAAGCTTTTTTGGTTATCTTATTAAAACATGCTCGTTATTTTCCATTGCTGTTATTATTCGAGAGGAACACTTATCTGGAATTCTTCTCGAGCACGTCCAATTAAAGGTTCCTTTTTGTCTTTTCATTTCCAAATAATAAAAATATCCGTTGAGACACAACATTTCTTTATTTTTATTGGTTTTTATTAATTGCAGTTTATTCATTTTTATTTTTTTAAACACGACACCACAGGGTATACATTACATTGTGCACGACACATTAAACAACACAATTGCGACTAATTTTAAATAAAATTCTGGAACATAATTTTTGACCAAACACACAGTGTATGTGATGCATTTTATTCAAATTTGCAAAGTGGTTTTTTTAAACAGTATTTTTTTTTTAAATGTAAGGGAAAGTTACGGCAAAGTGATTTCTTAAATGTTTTATTTTTATGTATGTGTTTGTAATTGCATGTTCAGTTAAATAAAAAATTATTTGAAAAAAATCGCGCAATTACAAACAGAATTTTGTGAACCGGAATTTTGTGAAACAGAATTTTGAAAAACAGAATTTTGAAAAACGGAATTTTGTAAAACAGAATTTTGTCAACCAGAATTTTCGTCGAACAGAATTTTATACCCAACCCGAATTTTTCATTTATTATTTGTGTTTTTCATGTTATTTTTAATAAAATCAATATATTTATTTTAAAAATAAATGATTTAAACGTGAGATAAAATTTCTTTCTTTAAACCGTAAAAAATAGAGACTCAGTTTTCGCAACTGCCAAAATTTCTATTAGTTGCGTTTAGCGAGGTTGCACTGTACCTAAAAGAAAGATGAGTACAAGAGAATTCTAAAATAACTTATTTTCAGCCAAAAAATTGTATCGTTTTTTGTCTTAAGCCGTAGACCCTTTGTGACACACGTTACATTTTTTCTTGTAGTATACAAATAAACACAATTGTATTTATTTTAACAAAACGATTTATATTATTATATCTTTATATTATTATATCAGTTTGTCATTCCGTTTGTAACATGTCGAAATATAGGTTTAAGACCCCATAAAGTATATATATTCGTGATTCTTATGCAATTTTAAGTCGATTTAGCGATGTCCGTCTGTATGTTGAAATGTCGATCACGACGCGAAGACGCAAGCGGGGTGCCTATTATTGAACATCCTCCCGAGCAATTTGGTATTGAAAATGAGCAAAATCGGTCCAGCGGTTCAAAAGTTATGAGTGAAAATGTGAAGGTACCTCTGAATTTTCCATACAAATTGGTACAATTTTTCTGTATCTATTTTTTTTCTGTTAAGCTTTGTTGGCTTTTCGTTTTATTCCATAAAATGTATTTTTTTTTTTTTTGAAAGAGCAAAATGCATAATTGCTTTAGTGCCGCTACTTTTGAATAGGTGGCGCAGAATCACATTAAAACAATACTCTGCCCCATTGCGGCTAGGTCGATATAGCCTTAGTTTAGGCTTTCAATTAATTTATTTACCAAAAATATTAAATTAACTACACACGTCAAATTCTAATGCATTAAGATGTAACTAGTAGACTTATTACATAATTTTAAAGTCAATTTTTCAAATGTTTGACGCAATAAAAACATTTGTTTCACATTTTTATGTCAAAAAAGAAATTTTCATAGAGGAAAAAAATATTTTTTTTTATTCCATTTGTATTTTTGAGGAATTGGCAAATGTATATTTATGTTAATTATTTCTTTTATAAAAAAATACACATGAATAAAGTGCAATATTGTGCTCTTACACATCTAAATAAATATTGATTTAAAAAATTAAGGTATAATATGCACATAAAACATATATTTTTATAGTTTTTGACAAATATTCATTTATGTTACAAAGAAAATAGAAAATTTAATAATACTCTACTGTATATTGTAACACAATATGGCTAATGGAGACTAGCTCTGCAGCAAAATATGCCTAATGGAGAGAATGCACCTTCTGATGGGCCATCTATTGACAAGTAGGTACAACTCATGTTCTTTCTTTAACAAATTAATTTCTTTGCTGTATTTTCTCCATTAGACAAACACACTTTAATTTTTTAAAGAAAAAACATTCGTTGCAACTATTTATCAATACGTGGCGCATCAGAAAGTGCATTCTCTCCATTAGGCATATTTAGCTGCAGAGCTAGTTCCCATTGGCCGGAACAAAATTGAGTATTTGAAAAAACCATGCTTTAAAATGTGTTTTTTGTGCAGTCCATGTTTAAAAAAACTAGTGAAAATGTAAAGGTGCCTCTAAATTGCCCATACAAATTTAGTAGAATTTCATAGTAGCGACTGGTACATAACATATTTTCTCATATTTTTTTCACCAGTCGCTTAGCAGTAAATATTTCAAACATTCTTTCACCGCAAAAATTTTTTTCACAACAAAAAATTTTTCACCTCAAAAAATTTTTTTCACCACAAAAAAAGTTTTTCACCTCAAAAATTTTTTTTTCACCTACATAATTTTAATTCAAAAGTTTTTTATATTATTTGTATCAAACAGTAGAGAACATCTTTTTTAGGATATTGGTGGAGGGTATTCAAAGATTCGACACAGCCGAATTTAGCCTTTTTTACTTGTTTTTTATTACTTTTAATATTTATATACATATGTAATGTTGGATTAAATTTAATTTTTTTGTTGGTTGTTTCTGGGTTTTGCCCATATAGACAGGAATTACCAGTTTCGTCCCATCCAAGTATTCGTCATGTGTCCATTATGAAAATATTTTTTATTGTTAAATTGCCGCTATATAAAAAAAAACAGTTTTTCTGCAAAGTGTATGCCGTGACCGGAAATCAAACCGGCATCTGGTTCACATTTGCATTCTGAAAAATAAATCTTTCATGTTTTTATATCATAAAAAAATCGTTGGGGAAATTATATGTTTAAAAAACTTGCATGTCCCCCTATGATATTGTCAGAAGTTATAATCGACAAGTGACATGTTGGTATCTCATAACTGACACAACTTTGTGCACATTCAGATCTTTCTTTTTACTTTTACGACAATACTTTTTTTTATACCGAGTTTGTTTATTTGATTTTCGTGATATTTGGCCGTCCCTTGCCCTTATATCAACTGACTAATTACGACCATGCAGTTTCCGCCGAAGCATTTTCTACTTTTTTTATTTTCTTTTCCTTTAAAAACAATTCTACCATAAACAAGTAAAGAAAAGGCTTACATTCGGCTGTGCCAAATCTTTAAATACCATCCAGCAATACCCCAAAAAAATGTTCTCTACTGTTTTTGATAAATATAATGTAAAAAACTATTCAGTTTAATTTCTTCGACCTTTTTAATATAAGTTCTAGGTATTAAATATATAAAAAATATTTATTTTTTATCCAATATTTCGCTGTCTCAATGGATAGCTTCTTCAGGAATTTTTTTTAAAAATTAAAATAAGAAAAAATTCCTGAAGAAGCTATGCATTCCGATAGCTAAATATTGGATTAAAAAAAAATATTTTTTTTTTAAATTGGCCTTGAGCTTGAATATTTATTACCTAGAACTTTTATTAAAAAGAAATTAATTTAAAAAACTTTAGAAGTACAATTATGTAGGTAAAAGAAATTTTTTGAGGTCAAAAATTTTTTGAATGTGAAAACACTGCTAATTTTTTAAACGATGGACCGACTTTGCTCATTTTCAATACAAAACTTATTGGAAGTATGTCCATTAATATAGTTAATAATGAGCACTCCCATTTGCGTCTTCGCGACATGATCGCCTTTTCAACAGACATACGGACGTCGCCCAATCGTCTTTAAATTGTTTTAGAATCACGAATATATATACTTTATGGGGACTTAGACCAATATTTCGCCATGTTACAAACGGAATGACAAACTGATATATACCCTCATCATATATGGTGAAGGGTATAAAAATGTTTTTGTTGACCAACACACGACACCTCATTTCACTTTGAACACTTTTCTGTAGTCCTAAAGGATAAGTGGGATCATACACAGACTTGCAGCCAACGGCAATGCTGTTGACAAAATCCTTTTCTAAAATCCCATTTCACAAACATAAAGCGAAATCAAATACTTTTGGTGTTCTTGAGTTCACTTTCATTTATTTTTTTATGCGAACTGAATTCGCCGAATGAAAAGTAACTAGGATTTTTGTTATTAAATAAAAGTTTGGAAAAGAAAAACTCTTGATTCATAAAATTTGAAATTATTTTTGTTAATTTCAAGCGAGCCCCCCACGTTGGAAGCACACCATACAGAAAAAACTTTATTTTTTAATTCCCGAGGGGTTCATAAATATTGTTTTTAATTTTAAGGGGTGCCCGAAAGAGTAAACTTTAGAAAAGCCAAGTGTTTTTTCTTCTTACAACATAATATGCTTAATAGAATATTAAAGCAAAACGAAATGGAATAAAACGGGAAACGAGTGCAATCGGTACACTGAGCACGGAATTAAACTGAATGGGAAATGAAATTTGCATTAACGGTGTGAAGTAATTTGTTACCCTAATCCCAACCACACTTACCTTATTTTAATGGCTGGAATGTGATCTTTGTCGAGCTTTGCAAAAATTTCTTTGATATATCGCTTAGTTTTTGAGATACAGGTCATTTTGTAAAATGGAATTTTTTTAAATAGCCTATATCTCAAGACATAAACAAGATGGGCCAAAACGCAGAAAATGTATTCGATTAATGCTTAAAGTCCTGGCATCCCAAGTAATAAATTTTAATAAAACAGCCACTATAAAACCCATTTTTTACCAACGAAATATAATGGATTGTATTATTTTATATTACCACATAAATTGACAAATAAAAAAATAGAATAATGGACCCCCTCGTAACCCTTCCTAATCCGTATTGTTGAAGTGCGAAAATTTTGTTCGTTTTCCGCTATATCGCATAAAAATACTCCGATTATCTACTCTATGTTATTGAAGTGCCTTTGTAAAGCAATTTAAACATCCCCTTTTTTGTAAACATTTTTTTTTATCAATTATAATTAGTTTTTGAGGCATGAATACGATTTCAATAGCATTAGTAGGAGAAATGCTAATGCCAGAAAATTTCATTACCATTAAATATAATTGTTCTATTTCGCGTTCCCGCGAAGTTCATATGCGAAAACTGCTTTCTTAAAAATTCTACCCCAAATGTTTAAATTGTATTTGTTTACAAAAAAAAGAAAAGTCAGATAAGTAGGGATAGTCGCACAGTGCTTCGTTCCTATACAACGAGTGAACAAAAATAGAAGTAGTTATCGTACGTTACTGAAATTTGGTATGCGATTTTAGTTTGAGTAAATTTGAATATAAACGAAGTTTGAAAATGTTATAACATCTTCAAATTTAGCAGTACATAAAGAAAATTGATAATTATTATTAAAACGAAGTTATTAACGTGCCTGCCGGTTTTCTTTTCAATTGAAGGAAGGACTCGCTTACCTATCATATATCCTTAAAAAAAAAAAACAATTAAAAAAAGGCTTAAATTCGGCTGTGCCGAATCTTTTAATAACTCCAACCATATCCAAGAAAATGTTTTCTACTGTTTTTGATTCAAATTACATAAAAAGCTTTTGAAGTAAAATAATGGAGGTGAAAAAAATTTTTTGAGGTGAAAAACTTTTTTTGATACGAAAACAAATTTTTGGTGGAAAAAAAATTTTTGTTTTGAAAAAAATTTTAGTGGTGAAAAAAATTTTTTGATGTGAAAAATATTTGAGGTAATTACAAAACATTATTCATTTCTTAGCGACTGTTGAAAAATTATGAGAAAATATATTATTAGGTGTGTTCGACGTACGTTACCGCGTGTGCCCGCGGGAACCCAATTTTACCAGAAAGCGTTTCTTGTAACAAAAATTGGGTAAATGAGAGCGTTCATGAGAGAGTAATTGTGTTTCTCTTTTAACCAGAACTTACCCGTACTTTTTGTTTGGGTAAAATGGTAAAATTGTCAAATCATCAGCTGCTGCTAATAAATTAACTGTTTTGCATTTTTGAAAAAAAATTAAAGTTAAATAAAACTTTACTATAAACAACTTTTCCTTCTTAATAATGAAAAATACATTTGAAAATGTAAATAGATATCTGCCATTACAAATATATTTATTAATTAAGCTGTTTTTTAATATCAATAAATTTGACGTTTATTTTTGGGTATGAAATGTGGTTTTGTGCGTTCGGAATATTTTGGGCATTTTTATAGTTTTGTGAGAGAATTTTTTGCTTACTCTCATTTTACCAGACTTTACCCAAAATTACCTCGTACAGACCTAATTTTGAAAACTTAAAAGTCTTAAAAACTTGTACCCAACACAGTCTGCTGTTCAATAACTTATATAAAATGAAATTTTTAGAGTCATTGACAATAATGAAGATGTACGAACTCAATACAATTTATTTAATTAAAGTGCTTACACATCCTTCCTTAAAGGATTTCTCTATAATTGGTGTTGATAAATACATTAAGTATTATATAATTAAAAAGTTAACAACATATCATGATGATAATACTGTACAGGAATTTTCAAATTTTTTGAATATGAAAACGAATTTAATATTCTTAAATATTCCCATAAATTTTGAATGTGCAGAAATGAGAAGATTTTGATTTGATAATTTTGCAGCAAATTCGAAATTGAAATTTATGTTACGTTACTCGAATTGGGATGATAGTTTTGAATTCCTAAGAGACATTATTGAGGATAAATATTTTCCAAAACGCATAAATTCAATTAAAATTTCCGCACATAGTATTGGTATGTTACATGGTTTTTTATTATTATTATTATTATGATCCAAAAGGCTGCAATAATATTCAGAGTTGATTGTTTTACCTTTCTGAAGATAATCAATCAACAAAATTCCTTTTGCATCGCAAAAAACTGATTCCATAACCTTCTTTGCTGATCGTTGTGACTTCACCTGCTTTGGAGCTGAACAACCAGCTTCAGTCCACTGTAAACGTTCTTGTTTCAATTTAGGATCATGGTGGTAGATCCAAGTCTCAACCATAGTTATAAAACGACACAAGAAGTCGGTTTTATTCGACTTAAAACGCTCCAAATTACGTTGAGAAATTTGTTTTCGATCCAGTTTTTGTTGAATTGTTAATGTGTGCGACACTAACTTTGCAAACAGTTTTTTCATACGTAATTCTTCATGTAAAATATGGAGTACTCATTCGTCTGAGATGCCTATGGCATTAGCAATTTCACGCTTAGTCAAACTTGGATCTTCACTAACCATATTATGTACCTGCTCAATGATTTCTGCTGTGGTTGCAGTTTTTGGTCGTCCTTCGGGTGGATCGTCTTTAAGGCTGGTACGACCACGTTTTAAATTCACCAGCCCAAAATTCAACGGTGCGTTTTGAAGGTGAGGACTCCTTTTACACTTTTAACAATTGTTCATAAATTTCCTTTGCTTTTAAACCCTTCAAAACAAAGAATCTAATGACTGCACGATATTCAATTTTTTCCATATTAAACAAAATCAATGACACGTCAACTTCAAATGGCTTGTAAACAAAGAAAGAATTGACGGAATGACTTGCAACTTTGCATGTGTTCTCAGGGCAGTCATACCAACTTGAGAAAAAAAAAGTTTGGGGCTAGCAATGCCATCTCTTGGTGAGCGCAGGAACTTTTCAACCAACCTGTATATATGGACATATATGGAATGGACATATTTATATCTTTGTATGTGTGTTGTTTGTGTATAAAAGGTGGAGATGAAAGAAAAGAATATCAACAAATGGATGTGTTTGTTATGCGTAAAATTCTACATATGTACATATTAAACAAAGGGATTTTACGGAAAAAATTAGAGGTAGTCCTCGTTTTTTGCTAATATCTCAGCCATTTATTAACCGATCTGTCTGATTTTTACAAAAATAATGAAGTCCTCATCATGACTGGGTTCTTCGGAAAACCCATTTCAACACACAGACGGACAGACGGACATCGTCAAATCAACTTCGCTCTTCATAAGGACCCAGAATATATATACTTTATAGGGTCTAAGATCAATATTGTAGAAATTACAAACGGAATGACAAACTTATATAGACAGCATTATCTTCTCATTATTCGATATTTAATCACTATCCAAACTTTAAAAATGTGTCGGTTTTTAATACAGAACATAGTTATAAACGTCGTTATACATTAGCAATGTTTCAGATTATAAATACACCAACAATACATAGAATTAATTTTAAGACAGATATTGAAAATGTATCTCAGAATTATTGATATTTAATACATAAGAAATAGTATATATTATCCCATCAAACAATGCGTACAGTTTACGTACCGGTTTCGGTCCGTCATAAACGGAATCCAACTCCGTTTACGTACAGTTTTCTTTATCCTTAAACGGACCAGAAAACGTATTTTAAGAAACATCACAACTGATTCGAATCCGTTTAAAAACCGTCAATGACCGGACCGGATATATCGTATGAAAAACGCAGTTGTCCGTTAACCGTTTACGGACCGGATATATCGGATGAAAAACGGAGTTGTCCGTTAATAGTCCATTAGTGACAGATCGTTTACGGATCGGTATTCGGTCCGCATTCGTACCGTTTTTTTAACAAAAAACGGATTTGTGTAAAGGCATAGTATTTTAATTGTTAATAGCAAATTTTTATTTTTTCTTTAAATTTATTAACAAAGATATACAAATTAAAATAACAAAACTTAATAAACTAAATACAACAAATACCAAACAAATACCATATTTATCTCCAGCACAATTACCATCCATTAATCACTGCGATTGTGGCCCATTAAAAATCATGAAAAAAATAAAACAAATATTTAATTTTGGTTTAAATTGTGGTACTTACGATATGATGAAGCAGACAATGCAAATTTTTTCACAAAATTGATTTAAGCTTTCGGGCAATATTTTTATTTGCAAATAAACATAATTTTGCACACATCATCGTAAAACTTCTTTTCAATTTTATAAATATTTACCTAAGGGATATTTAAGTATTCGTTTTTTGTTACTAAGCAAATCCAAAAGCAACGGAGAAAACTGATGAAAAACAGTGGTCCGTATTTGATGGTACAGAAACGGAAACACCAAAACGGAGAAAAACCGTATTGTTTTCGAAAATTCAATTATACGGTCCGTTAATGTTCCGATTACGTACAAGCTTTGACGGATACGTATTTTCGGACCGTAAACGTATAGTAGAAGCCGGATTCATGAATCCATACGTATCGGAGAGTCCGTAAATATATTTCTTGGGAATATTAATTTATAGGAAATATTATATTAATAGATTTAAGTTATTATATTGTTAATTTTTAATGTAATTGTTATTATTTGCTTGTTATGTTTTTTGTTCAAAAAATTTTTCCTTACTGGTTTATATATAAGAAATATTTATTTTAAGAAATATTTATTTTAAGAAATATATATTTGACAGACATTTCTAAAAGATTTTTTTCAAAACTCATTTTGTTTATAATTTATCATAATTATTATTTCATATTATTATCATAATTATTATTATAAATAAATAATTATTTCCTGAAGATGCTACACAATGGAGTAGCGAAATATTGAAAAATAAATAATATTGAAAAATATATAAATAATATATTTTGTAAAAAATATATTAGTTAATTATAAAAGAAAAAGGTTTAATAATAGATAAACATTAAAAAAGTTGTATACACATTTTTGTTTGTGGCGATAAACACATATCGCACCTGTTCCTCTAAAGGTCGTCAACTCAAAATTTTTCAATTTTCACTTTTTGTAAGAAAACTATGTACAGTGAACAAATTTCAGATAAAGAGTAACAACTCAAAAAAATTGTTGATCACTTTTTTTTAAAAAGTTTTTGTATAAAAAACCGTTTTTTTAGTTTGTTTTATTTCAACTCCTTGCAAATGCGTACGGCCGCCAAAACATAGTGATTTGGATACCCTTTTCCTTCAGATGCATTTATAGAAAATCTGACATTACCATTCGATTCTATAGCAAAAATTAATATAAAAAAGTTCTTTTTAAGCTTTCGAAATGTGCTATATAGCACAAAAACTCACTTTTTGTCATGGATGCTAACCGCAACGAAAGCGGTTATCGGTAAGGACAACGCTATTTTAAGGGTAACGCTATTTTCTATTATTTAAGTAACGTTATTTTAGTTATTTCGGTAACGGTATTTTAACGATAACGATATTTCGGTTGATACTGTATCGGTATTTTCTATTATTTCGGTAACGGTATTTTAGCGATAACGGTATTTTTTGTTATTTCAGTAACGATATTTTAAAGGTAACGTTTTTTACTTATTGTGGTATCGGTATTTTAATGATAACGGTAGTTTCAATGCACACCGACATATTTTACCCCATCATGATCAGACTTTTGGAAGATACCCTGTGGGGAAAAAGGGGTCAGTTGGGAATTGGGACCTGTCCCGTGATAGGTGGAAACTGGGCGCGTTCCGGAAATACATATCACGGAATAGTTGAAGAGAGGACCGGTTCCTAAAGTGCCTATCATGTGACCGGTTTAAAAGTCATGAAATGTTCTTTTTAACTAGTCCTGTGACATGTCAGAGAGGGCAATTGACCCATTCCTAGGACAAGCCCATGTTAAAGTGACCGGTACCTATCAAAATGAACCGGTCACGTGACGTGTCCTGGCATATGTACTTATCTCGAAGGGTAGAAATATGTATGTACAGCGAATATATTTTTGAATCTTATTACTTCACAGCAGTCCCTTGCAGAAATATATATTACTAACACAAACATTTTTACTTAGAATATACTTTAATTCAAGCCTTTAATCACAGCTTAATGCAAATTAAAACAAAATGATAATAAAACTTATTTTCAAGCGCTAATTTCAAGTTTAAACAAAACTACAAAAACGCGGTAATGTTTGGGTTTGGTATAATTTATTAACATACCATATAATTTATTTGACATACAATATAATTTATAATATAATATATATACCTTTTGGATCCCATTTTTACCACGTACTTGGCAAAAATTCCAAAATGTACCTTATCATTTATTGAGCTCATACTTCATGGAATGCACATTTACATTTTTAAGGATTTGGGCAGGATGTCAATGTGTTGAAATTTCAAAAATCAGTAGTTAGCCCATACTCCAAGAAATAGGTACATCTAATTTCAGGCTTTTAGCGAAATGGGTGTATGGGCAAAACATAGCAAACACGTATTTCACATTTCATGTTTCTAGGAACAGGGGTTTTGGCGGGCCATCAAAGAGGTGAGAAAGCTTTACGGAGGAGGAACATATGTACCAAATATATTAACTTCCCAGCTTCATCGGTTTTGGCAGGCCAAGGGGATAATTTTCCCCTTTTTTGTCCCTCTCTGTTGGATTTTCCAAAAAATACCGTTTTAGCTGTTGTCTACAACTTTCTAGGTCAATCGGTTTGGGCAGGCCGTTAAGTGAGAGAATTTTCACCATTTCAACCCCAACTTTTATCAAGTCACATCTTTGGGCAAAATTTTAAAATTTACCTTATCAATGAGTTGGCACATGCTCCAAAGAAAACATATTTTTCCTCCTCCCTCCGGAAGGTTAAACTATATAACAAATTCCAGCTTCCTAACTCCAGCGGTTTGAGATGGGCGATTTTGAATGAGAAAGTGAGTGAGTCAGCCAGTCAGTTGTGAAAAAGAACTGCTTTAGAATGGGAAATCAGAACTAAATGATACTTGGGAATTAATAAAAAATTGATTCCTTAAGAATCATTTCCATTTATTTTTGCTGTATTATTAAACCAATTTAATTGTCCTTAATAACCCATAAAAACAACTACTGATAACTGAGTGTACGGAAACGACAATATTATTCCCAGCAAAACTTTGGTAATGGGTGCGATATTCTCATGCGTTACCTTGAAATGATAGCTCGTTTCCTTTTTCATCATTTGCAAGCATAAAGTAAAAAATTACTGATTATTTATTACGTAATATATGATTAATAAATGTAAAGTAATAATTGAAATATTTTTGAAAATCTATTTTTAGATACATTACTTTGTGCTTTTTTGTAAGTAAAAGGGTAATGTATGTTTGTTTTGATAACACTAGCGAAAAAACGAAGCGCAACAATTCATTTAAGTTAAAGCAATCAAATATTATATGCGTCGATAGCTCAGTGGGTAGAGTTTTTGGCTGGCAACCAGATTTCCCTGGTTCGATTCCCTGACAAATATTTTAAATAAAACATTTGTAATAATTTTTTTAATAAAAATTCCTCTTTTTTTAAAATCTATTTTAAGACACATTACTTTTTCCATTCTCGTATAAGTAACCCCTTACATTATCACCTCTAAACTAATGGGTATATACATTACTTTGAGGCTCATCGCCTGTAAAATTCATCAATAAAGTAGGGTGTAAAGTAATCCATCGGCCCCTATGGCTATACATTACTTTACCCATTATTTGGTAATGTGTGGTTTTGCTGGGTTGTTTAGTAAATCTCTATTATTCCAAAATATATTTATTCTTTTTAGGTTACAAAAATACAAGAAAAAGCAAACAAATTGAATTTTCCTGATATATATCAATATGTAGTTCGATTTTTGTACTGAAATTTTAGTATCGCAAATCGGAATGCGAGTGTAAATAGATTTTAATTTGAGTCTGCCTTAAGTCTCCACTTTATTTTTTTTTGTCAAAACTGTAGCCTTATTCGATTTGAAATAATAAACATATATGAAATAAATTGAAATGTAATTTATTAAAGAATTTATTATTTCAAACTTTTAAATGAATTAAATAATCAAAATTGTTTTTACATATTTTAAATTTTTTTTTTAATAAATATACAATTCAAACGTATCTTAATTGGTGATTATTAAAAAAAGTTTATTAATTTTTTTTTTATTAAAAGTGCAGTGCATACAATTTTCCAAAAATGGGTTTAGCTTACTTAAAGTGATAGAGGCAAATGTAGAGAAGAAAATAATAAGGGGACTCATGATGATGTTTTGCAAACGATGCAAAACAGCTCAATTTTCACCGTGTGCAAATCACTATCGTTAATACCCTCAGCAAATTACATGAAAATTTTTATTAAGTTTTTTTTTTTTTTTTTGGAATAAAACAAGAGCTTACTTAAAATTAAACAAAAAGTAAATAAAAAGTTGGAATACACAGTTTTTTTTTAAACAGAATTTATACAATACATACAGATATAATTAAACAAGGAATTAACAATATTTAAAAAAAATATATATATATATAACTAATTCGATACAAATTATTGCAATAATAGAATTTATTAAATATTTGTTTAAAATTTACAAAATCTGAAACCACACTTGTAATATAATATTGCAAAATAACTAAGAAAAAAATACCACTAAGGAATTATGTAAAAATATAGGTATATTGTATCATTTTTAAACTTGTTAAGTATTTTTATAAAACTAATATTTGTAAATATGTATATTTTAATATTTGCAAATGTTAACTAATACAAAAGCCTCTTAAGGCAAAGACTTACTAATAAAGCTGCAAATGCATAAGCTAAAGCTCTAATAACCAATGATTGTGGTAGAGTACTTGTTATCACACCCATAAATGTTGATGACTGATGTTGAGGATTATTGGCATTGTATGGAGCATATTGTAAACGTTCCAATTTCGAATTAATCATCATCAATTGACGTTTATGGTCATCTAAAGATTTGTTAACTTGATCAACAGCCAACATTAACCTAAAATATAAATTTGTATGATTATTTAATAAATGAATAAAGCAAATTAATATTAGTTTTAAAACATAGAGATCGTTCAAGTGATAGAAGTTAAAAATATTATTTCTAATATTACTAATCCTTTCGATGCTTACTTTCTAATGGTTTGTGATGATACCGGTTGATCGCATATGGTAAAGTCGTCTTGTGATTGACTCGAATCGGAATTATTGGGATCATTGCTAGCCAGTGGGGATTTTGCTTTAGTTTTACGTTTTGCCTTCATCAAGGCCAACGATGATTGTCTTGGATCAACACTTACTATGCTAGCAGTGCGTACCATTGGTGCCTGATGTCTTGTTTTAGTTAATACTTTATAATCCCATTCATATTGTTTTACATCATTGCGAGGATCCCATGGCCTTAAGTCGGCATATTTATAAATCCACTGAAAAAATATAAATGTCGTTTTAAAAAGACGTGTAGGTAAAATGATAAAAGAAAAATAAAGCTTAGGTTTTTTTTTAATATTTTGTACAATCAAAACAACTTGTCGGTATAATGGTCAACTAACAAATGCAGTAAAAATAACTAGAATGTCGCAAAAATAACTGACCCATTTTTAAAACGTTATAAAATTGGTAAAAAAAACTGATGTAAAATAGTTTGTTTTTGGTAATTTTTTTCGAATTTTTGGATTAAATATGGCTCAAAAATTTAGTCAACTTGAGCATAATATGTGGAAAATATTTATAAAATTTCAAAAACTCGACTTTGGCTCACAATTGCATTATTGAACTAAAAAAATATTTTTTATTTAGACAAAAATTCTAAAAAAAAATTTTACCCAAAACAACAAATTTTGCCAACTTTAAAAGCTGATAGCGAGTTATAAGTATAGGGTGTTTTTTTAGAGGTTAAGAACTTTTATTTGAAATTAAACACAATTTTCAATTTTTTATTCGGCTTAAAGTGACAGCCAAAAATTTATTTTTTCCGTCATGATAAAATAACCTTTTCCTAATAATTTTTCAGGTAATCTTGAACAAAAAAAAAAAAAAATACCTTCATAAAAAATGACTTCCACTTTTATTTGTATTGCAAATGTAGGGCAGTAAAAAAATTGCGCCACTAACAGCCTAAAAAACATAGAAATTTTAAACACTTTTGCTCATAAATTGGTCCATACAAGTGAATGAATTTAATTGATGTGACTTAAGTACTTAAATAAATAATTGCTATTAAATATAAAGGAAGAAATATATTTAAATTATATAATCGCTTAAGATTGTAAATTATTCTTCGGATGTGCCTGTGATGTTTATTGTCAACCATAATTCCCAAGAACATCAAGTGATCAACAAACTGCAGGTTACAACCATTTATACGAACATTAAAATCATATTCATTAAAATTTTCAAAAACCATGCATTTTACATTGCATTAAATTAATGCTAAATTTATTTTCATTCATCCCTAATCATATATTGCCCAAGCAATAGTTTTCACCAACTTCCTAACCACTTCAATAAAATCGTTCATATACAAAACAAATAAGAGCAGTCCAATGATCGACCCCTGCGGAACAGCACATCTAACATCAGGAGTTTTCAAGTAACAGTAAATACTCATGAGGTAAATAAGTTTAAGCGATATTTCCCAACTTTAACGAATTCTTTAATTTTGGTGAATTTTTAATTTAAGCAATTTTTTAAAATTATGGTGATTTTAATTTAAAATAAAATAAGCAAAATAAATCAATTCTGATTTAAAAAGACTATAAATTTTTAAAATTTAATTTGCTTTAATGGCGTTTTCTTAGATTTTTTTTTTAATTTTGGCGATATTTTCTATTTTAGCAATTTCTTTTACTAATTTTGGCAATTTTTTTATTTTAAATTTTTCCAGTTTTTGGTGAATTTGTTTTTAATTTTGGTATTCAATTCGTTCGTATAATTCTTGTTTAATAGGTTCATTCGTTTAATTTCTCAGTCAAGTCCAGTAAGAATTACTCAGTAACAAATTTACAGCGAGTAAGACAAATTTACTCTCAAAATAAAAAAAAAGGTACGCAAACAGAAAATTTGCAATAATTTAAAAGTTTGTTAAACAGCTGATTGTAAAACCAAATGCAAAAATAAATATAACTGGTCGATATGAAAAAAAAAAAGGATTCTTGTTGTAAAATCTTAAACAGAAACATTTTAGAAGGTTTTTGCTTTGCATTTGCATAAAACAACGTAGTTGTAAAACATTTTTTTTTGTATTTACAAAAATTTAAACACATATTTTTCAATCGTATGTTTTTTCTGCTTGTAAATTCTTGCTGGCAATAATAGGTGTGTTCGACGTACGGTACCGCGGGTGCCCGCGGGAACCCAATCTTACCAGAAACCGTTTCTTGTAACAAAAATTGGGTAAATGAGAGCGTTTATGAGAGAGTAATTGTGTTTCTCATTTTACCAGAACTTACCCGTACTTTTTGTTTGGGTAAAATGGTAAAATTGTCAAATCATCAGCTGTTGCTAATAAATTTGCTGTTTTACATTTTTGAAAAAATTAAAGTTAAATAAAACTTTACTATAAACAACTTTTCCTCCTTAATAATGGAAAATACATTTGAAAATGTAAATAGATATTTGCCATTTCAAATATATTTATGAATTAAGTTGTTTCTTAATATGAATAAATTTGACGTTTATTTTTGGGTATGAAATGTGGTTTTGTGCGTTCGTTTTGTGAGAAAATTTTTTGCTTACTCTCATTTTACCAGACTTTACCCAAAATTACTTCGTACAGACCAGGGATGGAAAATATGTTTTCTGTTATTGTACCAAGCAGACAAACAAATTGTACTTTTTCGATCCTCATGGTACCATTATTTGTTCCGCTTTTTTTTAACAATTTTATCGTATTGAGTCAGATTTGCTTAAACACTAAAATGATTTAAAAAAATTCAAATTGACGGGGTGAAACAAAATTTATCGTTAACCACAAAACTTTGTAAAATTTTACTCTAATTTTTATAAATATCACACCTTTTTTTCTGTGTGTCCGCCTCAATTGGAGGGCAATTTAAACTTTTCAGGATTTGCTGTTAAAAAATTTAAAGGCATTTAAGCTTTTTAACAATAATACACTTTTTTCTTATTTTTTGTTAAAATCAGCTGTTCAATCTTGCCACTTCCAAATATTTTAGTACAATGTGTATGCAAAGATTTGGTACATTTGATGTGACACCAATTTTGAGCCGGTTCAACTTAAAACTGACTTTATTTTTTACTATAGTAGCTGAATAAATAAAAACAGGTTTTAAGTATAAAGTTGCTTTTAAAAAAAGTTGTTGTTTTTTTTTGAAAAAATTTCAAATTGTACCTAATGAGCCGCAGTAGTACCACGGTACCAACCAAGATAAAAATGTACCAAAAAAAGTACAATTGTGCCATGTTTCCCATCCCTGATACAGACCTAATTTGTCCAGTACAAATTTGCAGAAAGAGGAAGAACTCTCAACATCATACTGTCACTTTATTCTTTTTTTTCTTTATATTTACTGAGTATTTGTGTAAACGAACGACATCCAGTAAAAATTTGTACAAATAATTTGGTAAACGAACATACTTAATAACACAATCATTCCGCAGAAAATCAGATTTGAAAATCAAACTAAGGTTTTAATTCTTTAGCAGCTGCGTTTGTGTGGCAGGCTATCAACGTTATCTTATGCCAATCACATACAAATTTGACATAACTAACGTTAAGTGTTAACACTAAACGTTGGCTTGTGTCAAATTTGTATGAAATTAACATTTAACAAAGTTGATAGCCTGCCACACAAACACAGCTATAGTTCAGTTTGTTAATAAAACCAGTTTAAAATTGTTGTCAGTTACCTCGTTTTGCATTTCAACTAACTAAGTTTTTTTTTTGTCAACCGAAAATAGTTAATCATTTATTTTTTAAAAACAAATTATTTATGAAACTCACCTTTCCCGTTATCATGTCCTGTTGAAAATGTGCTGGTTCCCATTCAGTAAATGTAGCCTTACGCTCTTTAGCCAAATTACGTTGCTGTTCCTCCAATACGGTTTTTTCTTCAGTGGCACCAACTTGGTCATCATTCCTTATAGCAGCCGATACCAATTGCCATAAGCGTTCGGATTCATTAGGTAATTGTGAGTCAAGTGGTACCAAATAACGCATTAAACGCTTTCTCATTGTCTCCTTATTTGCAGCAAATAGCACAGTTTCTTCACTTGTCTTTGTATCCTTTATACGCATTTCACCATCCCAATGACCATTGATGCTGGCCAATGTCTCTTTGCCCAATTTAATTTTACCCGCAACTATGTTAGTACTATCGGAACCGCCCAAGAAAGGTTTCAGCTTAAATTCCAGGTCCGTCTTGTAGCCAGTATTCTCACATTCAATCAAAATCTTACCACCCAATTCCATAGATAGCGTACCCATAAGAATACCTTTGCAATGGGCATAAGGTGTAGTTAACGTATAACTTTCCCCGCGTGGCAAGAGAGTCAACGTAGCCACACCCTCTAGCACTGCTGAAGTGCTATTGCCATAAAATTTCGATTTAGCCAAGATGGAACAACTGATGCAGAAACCTTCTTGGCGATTAGTAACATAAAACGCCGAAACTGGTGGATGATGCGAGACCTGTTCGGCTATGTAATAGGTGCGACTACCATTGGGATGTTCCCAAAAGCAACGGAACGTTTCACCCAATATGGGATTGTAAGGTTTCTTAAGACCTTTAGGTTTCTTATAGAAACCAGATAAATACCACTGCGCCACTAACTTCATGCGTGTAAAAGGATCATCTTCATTGACAGCTCTAAAAAGAAATTGATATACAAATATTAAAAATAATTTTGATTTGGACTAATAAAACACATGTTATTTTCAAGGAAAAGAAATTACAGGCACAGCACCTACATATATTACATAAATTGGAAGGGGGAGGGCTATCCAAAATAAACTTGACCAAAGAAATTAAATATACACATGCCAAGGCAAAAATTGTGGTATTCAAGTCTTTCACTGAATCCAAACGAAAACTTTAAATTAACGGTCCCATTAGGGCATAATGGGGCAATGTGGGAAGTTGAGCTATATCGAAAAATAGCAATTAGTTACACGGAACCACTTTATGAAATAAATTAGCGATTCTCTAACTTTTTAAAAACAAAATACAAATTTTCATAGTAAGCTGTCAACTTAACTACCAAACTTTGTCGTTAAAATGTTAGAGAATCAGTTCCAACTTTACTGCAAATAAATCTTATTGTTGGACATGAATACCACAAATATTGCATATAAACGATTTGATATTACCTTGATAATATATCAGCATGATAATATGAATCAGAGAGCTTGTCCAAGAATGAACGTGGTTCCAATACGAATGTGGGTAAAACGACTTTACTTAAATCCATACCTGGACGGACTTGTTTAACTAAAATCCAAATTAAACTTTTATTTTCTTCCGCCAATTCCTCAACTTGTTCACCACTTGTCTGCAATTGAAGATGGACAAATGAATCTGCAGTTTTAATTTTTAATTAAAAATAATTTTACTGTATTTATTTCCTCTTCGGGTACAGCTATATATGGTGTCTCAATTGGTTCTTCTTCTTGTTGCAATTGATTGTCGATTCCAACAACATCATTACCATCTGAATCAGAATCAGTATCAAGACCAGACATAACTCCAGCGGGTGCCTCATTTTGACTATCCCCATCAAGATCTATAAAAAAGTGAAAATTAAATTGAGATTTTTTTTAGTTGTGAGAAATTAAATCTACTGCTAGATAGTATACTACTGCTGCTAGATAATAGACTATTGCTAATTATGATATCTATAGATTCTGTAGTTTGTGATTGTTTATGAATTTTTGTTTTGTCAGAAGACATTTTTCGATTTTTCTATTGCTGATTTTTTGAACAAATTTTTTTTTAGTACTCTATAGAAAATTTGTAGAACAAAAAATACTCACAAGGAAGGTCTTTCTGTGGTGAACACTTAAATCTTAAATCTCCAACACGCGAGATTAACCTAAATTACTGTTAACCCTTTAAGGATTATTTTTATTAATTAATAAAATTTGTTAATTAATGTAAAAAAATACAATCCTTTAGTGCGATTCTCCAAATTTCTTAACGAATTTGTCGAATTTCGTGATTTACCGAAAAATATCTAATATCTAACAAGAGATAACGGCAAAAGATGTTAATTTTAATTTTACTTGCTTTGAAATTATATGAAGTAACACGAAAATCGTTTACTTGTTTAACAGCATTAATGTTTTGTTTAATAACAAGTATCGGTAGAAAAAAGTTAAAAAATAACTTTTAATAAATTTTGCTGTTAATTATCGAATTTTCACAATGTAAATACCGAAATTTATCGAAAAAAAAGTTACATGATCGCACTATTGAACAGGTTTTACTGAAAAAAAAATTAATGGCGCATAATCACAGTTAAACTTAAGTATACTTTAGAAGTTCTAAAGTCGACTTTTCTTAAAAGTATACTTTAGGCCTATTATGATTTAAAATTAAAACTACCTGAAGTTGGTTTTATCAAATTTAACAACACTAACAACAGCTGTTTACCTCCAAGAAAATTTTTGTGAAAAAATGGGCTGAAATGCACTTTGTCGGGCGTTGCTCAAAAAATAAAAAAAAGTATATGACCCCCTCTGGAATAAAAAAAAGAAAATTTTTTTCTATCTTCCATTTTTGGGGTCAGGGCCTGTGTAGTAAGATATAAGTTTGAGTACTCAAATGAAAGGAAATTTCCTTAGGATCTCAAATATGCATTTTTCACGATCCATGGTATATGGCTGCCTCTAGATCCATTTAAGACCTCTTTGGGACAGTCTCCAAAAATTAAAAATTTTTGTCTGCGAGGCGTAAAACATCAGATATAGTTTAGAAAATATCGCGAGATTTTTCTATCAAAAATGCATCTTGTTTCATGATCCTTGATATTTGGCTCCGTCTCGATCCATTTAAGACCCATTTGAGGCGATTTCAAAAAAATTAAAAATATTTTAGAAAAAAAACACGCTATTTTTTCGAAAAAAAATTTTAAAGTGACTTCCCAAAAAAATTTAAAAATTTTACGAAAAAATTACACGAAATCGTCTCTATTTTTAAAATCGCGCGATTTTTTAAAACATTTTTATTTTTTGGTGGGGGCTTGTGGGCAGGTTAGAAAAAATATTTTTTGAGATCCTGAGGGAATTTTCTTTCATTTGAGTACCCACACTTCGCGTAGCAGTTTTTGGGCCTTGGGGGGCCTCACAGAACCCGCCCCAAAAATGGAAGATGAAAAAAACTTTTCTTTTTTTATTCCAGGATCTAGAGGGAGTCACATACCATAAATAGTGAAACAATATGCATATTTGAGATCCTGCGGAAATTTCCTTTCATTTGAATACCCACACTTATATGTTACTACGCGCACCAGTTTTTTGGTGCATTTTTGCCAAAAAAAAATGTTTGAATTGCAATATATTTTAAAGGAAAATTATATCAATAAATAAGGTATTTTGCATAATATTTATTAAGTTAATAAATTTTTATTAATAAAAGTACACTTTTCCATCCTTTTCTTATAGTTTTTCCTTTTCACATTTTGCAATTGCAAATCTTTTATTTACTCACTTTTTTTCGGCTAATATAAAATCAGCTGATCAATATTGCTACTTGCTTATTTTTTAGTACAAAGTGTATGCGGGCATTTGTTACACTTGATGTTATATCCATTTAAAGGCGGTGCAACTTAAAACTGGCTTTAATTCTGACTATAATATCAAAATAGATAATAACAGGATTTTAATTTAATGTCGTTTTTATAAAAAAACCGACATTAGTGCTTGACTATGATTACGGCCCAATATTTTGTAGAATTAAAAAAAAAAATTTTAAATTGAAAATTTAAGCTTTGAAGACGGAAATTTTACTTTTTGACGTCTTTGCGAATCAGGGGGTTAAATAGTAAAAACTATAAATTTTTGCATTTTATAAAACCTTATAGCCCTTGAACTATATTGGGAAACATTCAACAACTTAAAAAATACATTAAGAATTGTTTGTAAAAGTTTTAAATTTGTGCATTAGTATTAAATGTATTTCTTAAATAATTTAATACTCGTATAATGCTTAAAGATTTAATAATGATGTCGAATCATAGACTATATATCGCACCTGTTCCTCTAAAGGGCGTCAAATCAAAATTTTTAAATTTTCACTTTTTGCAAGAAAAAGATACATACATATATCATATCTACCCACTCACTGTAAAAATCTTACATCTTTTTCTTTACTCTTTCGCAAAAAAAAAAATACAGTTGTATCGCTTTTTGTGATATAAGAGTACCTTCTTTAGAATCAACTAAAGAGAAATATTTTGAGTTGTCCCCAAATGGAAGCTAAATACATATCAGGTTTGTTTCAACTACTGAGAAATATTTTATGTTGTGCCTGTGTTTATGTCATAACGGTTTACATTAAAAAAAATAAACAAATTTCACATAAAAAGTAACAACTCAAAAAAACTAAAAAAATGCAAAAACAACTACCGTTGCATACTTCTTGTTCGTATTTCTTCACAATGACATAATTGCATTTTTAAGTTTTATAGTATATTAAAAAAAAATGTTTTTTTGCCCCTACCGAAAATATTTAAATTTGGAGTTGACTCTCTTTAAAGAAACAGGTATGTTCTAAATAATACTTGGAACTAGGTAATTGTATAGGCCAATTTTGATAAAATTCTATATATCAAGTTTTTATTAAATGTTTATCTAAGTGGAAAGTAAATTGATAACAAGCATTTTAAATGGTTTGAGATAATTTTATTTCTCTAGCTTTATTTTAATAAAAATAATATAAATAAATGAAGCAGAGCCGCGAAAAACGTTGTAAGTGACAAAATTGAAATTGTTGAGAAATCGAAAAAAATGTTTTAGAACTTGTAGGTGTATCCCACTGACTGTCTTCTTTAGATCGCATTTTGATAACGACATCCTGAATAATTTTGCCTAATTTCATTTTTAAGTCATAAAAGAGAGTTATTCTAACGGTAATCCATATATGGCCCTCTGGGCTCGGTTTTTGTGTAACATTGATTAAATAAATAAATAAATTTCAAATTTCAAAACAGGTTTTGTAAAAATTGTCGCTTAAAACGTTATTCGCGGCTCCGCTTCAAATATAAAAAATAAATAAATTGTATTTCAATCATGATTACATGGAAAACAGCTAATTTCCATGCTAAAATCGTCAAAAAATATTAATTAAAACAAACATAATTTATAAACTTTTTTTAACTTTCATTTAATCTTAAGTTAAAGTTTGGAGAGTTTGAAAAGAAATTAAATCTCAAGAAATTTATTATTCAAAAGGCACACTGGAATCATAGTGACCATAACACATTAAGACGATTAAACCCTTCATACTTATATCAGAAGCAAACTAAAATAAAAGGCAAGCCAATTTTACAAAATTCATAAATTGTTTGCCACTTCCATCTCCTTTTAGATATTCAGCTTTAAATTGTATTGGAACCTTGAATTAATAATAAGCGTTTCACACATATGGGTTCCAGTTTCCAATGTCAGTCGGTAAGAGCTATTGTGAATGAACGTCTTTGGCAGTTTGTGCCATTTGATTGAAACGTAAACAACAATAATAAATATTACATCGAACATGTTGAATTTCGTACCAAATAATGTGTTTTTGTAGGGAGTTCTTCTTCATTACTTTAATATGAAGAAAAGTTGAGGCCAAGGATCATCGAATCTTAGTGGAATTTAACAGCAAGCAGACAAGGAACGGCCAAGACAACTCTTTGTTGGCGAATCCCAAAAGCTTTAGGAGTTGTCAATTTCATTGGGAGTGGATGAGTCGACAGTCAGGAAGCGCCTTAAAGCCATCGGATGGATTCAAAAGCAACGAAACTGGGTGCCATATGAGTTGAAGCCGTGCGACGTTGAAAGGCGAGTTTTCGCATGTGAACAAATTTTTAAACGCCAAAAATGAAAGGGACCATCGCAGTTTGATCTACTACGAGCTGCTACTACGCTATCGAACACAGCTCATGCGTTTGAGCCGCGCACTTAAACAAAAACGAAAAAAAGGCACGACACAGTGATTTTGCTGCATGACAACGCTCGGCCACATTTTGCAAGACCGGTCCTGCTTGACAGCGGCCGATGGCACATGACCTGTCCCAGCAGAAGTTCACTTAATATTAACAAAAAAAAAAAAAAAATAAAAAATGGGTCGGTGATTGGATTACCTCACAAGACGAGTTGTTTTTTCGAGCTAGTATTTGAATATTGCCAGAAAGATGGGAAAAAGTTGTGGCCAGCGTTGAAAATTACTTTGAAAAAAAAATTGCTTGGGTATCGATTTTGAATGTGTGAAGCTGTGAAGTGATAAAAGTTTTCACTACTTCGCACAGAATCCAATTATTGATTTAACTTTTGGGAAAACTATTTGTCAAAATTTTATCATATGAGATTTTTTTCTTCACCAGATAAAAGTTCATGAAAAATGTGAGTGTTGCACTTTTTTTTTAAACATTGTTAGCGACTTTTTTAAAACTGATTGTTTTTAACATTTTATATATTTTCTAATATGGTTTTTTAATTTTATTATTAAATTTTTTATTTTCAAAGGATTAAAAAATTTATAAAAACAATAATTACATTTTTATTATAAAAACAAAAAACGCTCAAATCGCGTTCGAAAAATCCTTGTTTGCAACACTACCTAAAAAAGAAAATAAAAACCAAAACGAAAACAAAAAAAATTGCCTCTTGTTTCTATTCCAGAAGCATAAGCGCATATCGATGGCTTAATATAAAAAGGCCCTAACTTGATTTTTTGTTACTTGACAGGAGAAGAAAAAATACGTAAAAATTTTAGATACAAAAAATGTTTTAATGCAATTTTTAATAAAAAGATGCATCACATTTTTGAAAATTGCATTAAAACTTTTTTTTAATCTAAAATTTTACGGATTTTATTAAGTTTTTTTCTTCTCCTAATAAGTAACACAAAATCGAGTTAGGGCCTTTTTATATTAAGCCATCGATATAAAGACATTTCTTTATATGATTCATTTATTAATTTATATTGTAATTGTATATATTTAATGAAAAAAAAGACTTAATTGAAGTTTTTTAATTAAATTTTGCTTTAAAACTCACAGAACGAGTGGAATGAAATAAAATGGACAGATATTTATCATAACAACATTTTTTTCCATAACGAGAGTAAGAATCGCTCAAAATGAAAACATGAAGTGAAAAATAACTGCGAAGTGAAAATGATACATTATTTATCACTTCGCAAAGCAACTTAATTTGGAATTGGCCCCCTGTAATCGGATTCAAACCCGAAACCTACTAACTACAAACAACTGTCATAATTATTATAAATCATGTACTATTGGTAATTTGTGACTGCTGGTATTAAATAAAAAAAAGCCTAAGCCTATTATTTGCCGCCCTCTTTGGTTTGTCAGTTCCTGATTTTTGAACCACAGGCAATTTCTGGCTGGTTCATGTTAAGTCCATGTTAAATTTTCATTTTGAATTCAGTCACTTGAGTTTTTGTTTAAACTACTAGCATTTAAAAAAACAAATGTTAAATTGAGTTAATTACAACTTTACTGATTTTTTTTACAAACTTAATATTGTTTTGCTGAAAAATTCTACGGAATCTTAGAATATCTCAATAAAAAAACCTCGAAAATTTGTTGCTGCATGAACGTTTTAAATTTTCGAAAATGTTAATAAAAGGGGTTTCTCTTAAATCTACTATTTAGCTTCTTCAAAGTAGGCGATTTTTTATGGATTTAAAATCTTAAATGATAATTAGCCATCTAATGTAAATGATTATCCAAAATCCAATAAATTGTATTATAGTACCGGGAGGACAACTAACGGGCCTTGAAGATATACTCTTTGGCATAATTATATTTTTAAAATCTTCATCACTGGTAGATGATGACAGGTCAATTGATCCCAGAGATTGTGATTTTGATAAGGGCGCTTTTGGTGCACTGCGTTTATTAGTTATTTTTAAAGATTTTGAAAATTTTGGCGAAAAATCTACACTGGACACATCACTATAATCATCATTACAGCTTGAACCTTTTCTAGATTTATACAATTTTCGTAAACTTTTAATTTTATTAAATTCAAGAGCATTCGATGCTACCATGCGTTCCCAATTGGTCATAGTTACATAGAGTTGTTGCAGTAGGGGTGTTTGGGTTCTCGATGGTGCTAAACTGGTATCAGAACTATGAGATCTATGTAGAAAGTCCGTATCGGGTACTGTGAGATAATTTGATTTACGTACCACTTTTTGTGATTTATTATATTGTTATTTTTTGGGGGTAAGTATTTAAAACATTAATCATTGCGTAAATTATATATGTGTGTATTTTTAAAAACTTACCTTGATCATCAAAATGTTTTTCATAGTCAGCCTCTGACCATTGCGTCTCATGTGATATCGATGGCTCTGTTGTACCAGTACCTTGGTTCGTGCCTGGTGTTGAATTGGAACGCAACAACAAACCCGAACAACGTAACGATAATTCCAAAGCATCCATCCAACATTTACCAGCTGCTTGGCTGGGAGCACGAAATATTAAATAAGCAGTGGGTAGAGGTTGTACAACAGCGCCTATTGTAAAAATGGAATAAAGTGTGAAAATAAATATTGTTTTGAAATTTTAATTTTTTTTATTTACCAATTGTTTCCTTATCGGGACCTCTAGGAGCCCATATAGATTGTTCCAAAGGATGAAAAAGCTTAAAACAAAATCCATCCTTTTTACTTGGCCTCTCAATTACCTGACATGATGTCAATAATATAGTGCCCACCCAATGGCTGCTTTTTGTTTTGGGACTTTTATAAATTAATAACAATCCCGGCTTTAGAACACACCATAATTTTGTCCAAGATTTTAAAGTTCCACGAACCTAAAAAAAAAAATTAATTAAATATTAATAAGTGATAAATTTTTAAATTATGTAGCAAATTTAAATTATGTAGCAAGATAATTAACTCATTTCTACAGCATATCGATACAAAGCGATTTGCTTTGACGAAACTTGCTGAAAAGTTGTATGGATTCGCCAGTAACAAGAAGGTGAAAAACCATGTTTTTTTAAACTTATATAAAAAAGTCAGTAAAGATTTTTGATAACAATTCTAAAATTAATTGAAAAGGGGCCTGCAGAAAAATTACTAAAATAAGCAAAAATTTTTGCTAAATAAAGGGTGGTTAAATTTAAAGAGCCGATGTTGTCAAGTTTTTTTCTGCATTTCATTTGACATTTCTCAATTTCAGACTAACACAATTTGAACCATGGAAAGATACACAATTGAGCAACGCGTTTATGTTATTCAGGCTTATTATAAAAATGGGCGTTCAAATCAAAATGCACTTTGTGTTTTTTTTTTTTTTTGATCAGCATAATCGACCAGATGTGTCCACAATTGTGCACATATTTCTGCAAATCGGGTCTGTAGGAAATGAGAAAACACCTGTGCATGCTCGCCAAGCTCGTTCAGCGGAAAGCATTGCTGTTGTTCGCGATAGTGTGGCAGAATAGCCGTCAACCTCGACTCGCCGTCGGTGTTCGCTATCGCGAGATCATAACGGAATTCTTGAAGCTAGAAATTAAGGAAATGCTGTAATGTGCACGATATGTGGTTTCAACAGGACGTTGCGACCTGCCACTCAGCTAACGAAACAGTGGCACTTTTGCGCGACAAATTCAATGACCGTGTTATCTCACGTGGTGGCGAAGATCATTTGATTTGACACCGTTGGACTTCTTTCTTTGGGGTAATTTGAAATAAAAGGTGTACGTCGATAAGCCAGCAACAATTCAAGAGCTGAAGGATGAGATAATTCGGTACATTAACGGCATAGAACCTCAATTATGCCTCAGCGTCATCGAAAATTTGGACCATCGGATGGAGGTGTTCCGCCGAGGTCGCAGCGACTATTTGGCCGATATTTTGTTTCATACATAATTGAACCATACCATATTATCATAATAAAAAGAAATGACAATAATTTCCTAAATAAATAATAATTCATAATCAACATCGACCTGAAAATTTAACCACCCTTTATTATTAAAATAAGAACAGCAAAAAAAAACTGTTAATAAAACATTTTTGTTATATTTAAGATAACTTTTAGTAAATTTAAAATAAATATTTACCCTGCTTAGATATTGTAAGTAAAAAAAATTGCTGAATAGATGATTAAAAGAAGTTTATGAATAGTTGTTATGGGTTTGTTTTAAACTCACCAAAAAAAAGTATGTAATGGCAACTGAAAATTTTCCTGTTATAACGGGAATTTTTTCTACTTTTGCACCACATCAATTACTTATTTTAATTATTTTGGCAGAAGAATTCGCCTAAATTTTAAATATTTTAAACAAAACCGTTTTACTTACAATTAACCAAAATTGTTTCTAATTTTTGGGTTCAAAAATAATTACTAAAAATTGTTTGTCATACTGGTTGTTCATTTAGATTTAAGCCTAGAAAGCCCCTTACAAGTAATGAATACTCGTGGTTGAGTATGAAAATGCATTATTATAGGATATTTTGCAAAAGTTTTTCTCAATTTATTGTAATATTTTTCTAACAATCTTTATTTCAAATTAAGCGAAGAATTAGAATTGCAAATGTATTATTTTAAGCAGCCCAATATACCATATAGCAATCAAACTGCAATACAACTTGAGAATAAGCTTATATTAATAGTGTGTTTTAAGCTTTTTTTAATTTCGCTTATTATAATATTTATAAAATGTGAATTCACAAGCAGTATTTAACAATGCTAGAGAAAAGATTATTATACATAAGTTTTTCTCAAGTATGCTGGAATAGAAATATTTTTCAATACATTCTAGTCTTGTTGTCTTTGTTCTACGCTTATAATGCATACAACAAGTGCCATTACTTTTTTTTTAAATTTGTCAAACGTCTTTTGCGTGTACATTTAGTTGTAAATTTTATATAGTGAACGTGCAATTGTATATTAAATTTAATTATTTTTATTTATGGTTAAAATTAATTATTATTTTTTATATTTAAAATTAATTATTATTTCTTTTATTTAAAATGAATTATTATTTATTTTGAAAATTAAAATAAAAAATAAATTAAATTAAAGAAAAGAAAATAATTATGATTTCTCTTTTTCAACAATTAATAATATATTATTTTTGTAAGCTTATTCTACAATTGCAAGAATAAGCTTATAGTAATCATACACACATAATATTTTCACGAGGGTTCCGTTTTGATTTTTCTACAATTATTAAGATAGCCTTTTTCAATATATTCCCAAGTCTTTTTCAAGCTTTCAAGCTTAAGGCTTGTGTTTGCAAGCTTATAATAATATTTTTCTCAAGTCATTTGGTATGTTGGGAGTATAGTTTTTTTAATCATAGACAGCTAAAAATTTAAATGTACTTTCATAAAATGAATGTTAACTAATTAAAATTTGATTATGGGAAAATAAGTGATGTATTTTTCAGCAATAACAGCGTATTCCATAAAAAAAAAATTTTTCAGCAGAGCCAAAACAAATTTCATTTGAAATTATGAAATAATTTTAAAAAGACGAGATCCCAGAGAAGGATAAAAAAGCATATTGTCACGGAGACTTTAAGTGTGCGCAGTAAGAGCACCTTAAGTCATGATACATATGCTAAAAAAAAAAATGTGTTCAGACATAACACCGATTGTGCTTAAATATTGTTTTCTACGAAAATAATTCGCCTTCAATCGATACTGCAAACAAACGTATGCTGGCAAAATATTTTAGTAAACACTAATGATATGTTGCTTTTATGTAAAAAATCATAAATGTTCCACATTTTTCAACAATTTTTTTACCAATGTAAAGAGATATTTCCAAATAATTTTACTTACTTTTAACCAATCTGCTAATACAATCACGGCTGGATCTTGCAATGAATTTAATAATTCTGATGCAACACGTTTCTTTTCACGTCTATAGTTTTTACGTTGCGCTTTATAGGATTCCTTGCGATTAAGTTTAGATGTGTCTGATGACGTCTGTAAATATAATATAATTTTAATTAATGCAAAGAAAATATAAGTAATATAATGTTTATATAATTATTATAATTTTTAAATCTTATATTAATAGTTTTTATTAAAAAATTATAATTTACTAATTTAAATTTATTACAACTTTTTTTGAACCGAAAAATTTCGTTGCTAAAATGTAACAAAGTTCATAATAATACATCCAGAAAAAACCTATTGTAATTTTCGTCTAATGTAACAATATCATAAATATGTCTTTACGAAACATTTCATAAATAACACGATTAATAATGACCATACAACTGTCCTAAGGCTGACATTCTCTCACGTGCAAAAATATTAGATTTGATCAGATCTGCTTAGATCTATTTATATAAAGTTAAATCCAATGAGGTTTGGTGCCAGAACTGTTTACATATTATAATACAGATCTGATTATATATTATAATACATGGTTAGATCTCATCAGATCTAGTGCCAGATATGTTCATATCTAAGGGGATCTGGAAAATTTGGTAATATTTGTGGCCAGTAATGAACATATATGGTCATAGTACCAGATCTTAGCATTTTAAGTCGTTTTGAAAAAATAAAGGCGTTTTTAATTTCTATTTTTTATTATGGTTCTCTTAATTTGCCTAGATATAATCGGATCTAATTAGATCTTGCACGATTACATATATTGAGGTCTGGACAGATCTGATATTTTTTACGCGGGTTATGAAAAGTATGATTGATTATTAAATCTTAGCTTCATTAATATGATAAAAATTTCATATTTTGAAATATTTTTCGCGGTTTATGAAAAATTTCATAAATACTATGACCCGTCACATTTCACAAATATCTATGAATCATTTCATATATGTGTTACAAACGAAATGGAAAAAATATACGGGGAAGGCATAAAAAAATAATTTCATTTACTGGTTCACTGGTTCATATCATTATCCTCCCCATAATAGTTGAATTTGAAAGATTTTGGCCTCCACACACAGAGAAAAATTTTGTCGGTTTTCAATAGAAATTCGGTAAATATCCATTGGTAAAATCGGTTAATACAAAAATCACATTTTAATTTGGTTGTCAAACCGTTTGATTGTCACAACCAAAATACACTTTTCAATTCGGTTGGCACTTAATTATGTTATTCTGTTTGCAGATGTAAAATTTGTTTTAAAAATTTTTCCATAGCCTATCAATTTGAGTAACTCGAAAATGAAAATAAAAAAAAACGATATTTTGAGACATTTTGGAAGTCGCAATATTAGGCAATTCTGACTTGAAGATTTCAATAATAATATTAGTTTTCATGAATCTTCTTTTCTTTTCAAGTATCCATGAAAATAAAATCCATAGTTGATAAATTTCGTTGACTTTAAATCATTCTTACAATTATGAATTTATTTTCATGATAACTTGACTACTACTTTTCAGGAGAGACAAAAAAATTTGTGAAATTTTTTTAACAATTTATAAAAAAATGTTATTAGTAAAATATGTAATTTAACAAAATAAATGCACCTGTTTAATCTTATTTCCCTCCTAGTGTAGAAATCTAGTAAAAAGTTCCAAAAGTGTATGCTAGAATTACTAAAATGTACTAGAGAATCTCTAGTTCCAATGTCAACACCTAGTCAATAGTTGTGTAGATTCGCAATGACACCCACATGTTAAATGTCTACAGCGTTGGCTGGGGCATAATTAGTCAGTAGTACTGGTGACAAAGTCAATAGTGAATCAGTACAGTTTCACTATCGACATTTCCTACAGGGTACTTTTTCAAATTTTAAAAATAAGAATTTATTTTAAAAACACAAGTTTATTATAAAACGTTTTTGTCTCTCTGGAAAAGTAATAGTTACGATACGAGGTTGCGTACACGACATGTTTTTGTCATCTGACTTGTCAAATTTTGTCACGCAAAAATCAAACATGTCGTATAGTCCAGTTGAAACATTGTTAGATGCAAAATACACATGTATGCCAGACGACATTTTTTTAATTAGAACTGTTCTATCGAATTTCTACCTGTTCTATCGTATTTCTACCAGAAAAAACCAAACTAAATAAAAAATTTAAAGCAGGAACATCGTTTACAAAAAGAAAAAAAAATTATATGGAGAAAGAATGTAAGTTTTTTTTATAACATATATTATAAAAACATATTTGTTAATTCATATTTTGCAGTTTGATTGGTCAAGAGAAGTCGAAATTCAGTTAATTGAGATGTGACAAAATTATAAGTACCTTTTAATTTATTATTTCTTTTAATTATCTCTTATTTTAAATTTTCCAATAAATATTCATTTCGTAAACCAGATGTGCTAATGTCATGAAAATTTGACAAGTAAGATAACAAAAACATGTCGTGTATTGGGGCCTTTAGTAAACGCTCGATATAACAATGTAATGTATATGAACACAGAGAAAACAGATTCCTTGTGTCAACCGAATTCTTTGCCAACCGAATGGTTTGGTTGGAGCCACTGATATAATTGTTTGTAGCAAATTCGATTAATACAACAGAATTTCAATTAAAATCATATATGGGTATTTCCACAGAAAGGTCAACCGCTACCAAAATATTAAAGTTGAAGAAAAAAGACTTTTCTGAAAAAAATTTAGTTGGTTAATGCATTGGATTTTAAGAATATACCTAATTAAATACATATTACCATTTGTAATTTAAGAAAAGTGGTCTGCAAAGAGCAGCTTTGCTTTTTTTGGTTTTAGCGTTTTTAATTGTCATTTTTCCTTGAGTTATTTCTAAGTGTTACATATCATGTCGATTGCACTCTTCTTATAGACTAAATATACCAACAATAAATATTTAAAAACACCACAGTAGAGATCAAGCAAACTCCGAATAACGGTATAATTCAAAGATTCTTTGTACTACATTCTTCTATCCCGTTCGCGACCGAAAATAAGCATTTGTGTTTAGTTCTCCGTGAACGTTGATCGAAATAGTTTGATATTTACAATTCAAAACAAAATAACCGAGATCATTTAAAAAAACCAAACCTAAAACATTTTGATCCATAAATAAACCTAAAAAATGCCTTTGGAATCATTGTCCCGTTCGCGATGTCCCGTTCGCGATTCTAAAAAAAATATTAAAAAAAAAATAATAATAAGGATAATAAAAAAAAAAAACAAAATGCTAAATAAAATCTTTATATCTCTGCTTTAGTTAAAAAATAATCTCCATTTAATAAACTGACGAAATTCGCAGAGTTTTAAACAAAACCACACACCGAAAAAAATGACTTACATTTTTTGTCCCGTTCGCGATCGCAAGTTTATCCAAAATATTTGGAGAACGTTCATATTTTATAATTTTCTTTTTGTTCTCAAAAATTGTTCTACTAAATGCTATTAAATATTTATAAAAAGTTAAAAAAAAAATTTGAGTTTTCATATTTTTTTTTTTCAAGTTGAGTGCGTACGAATGTCCCGTTCGCGATCCTGGAAATGCCCATACATCAATTGTATCAGGAATACATTTGATTGCGACAACCAAATAAATCAATTGCTGTAACCAAAATATTTAATTGGCAAGAAATTTAGTTGTCATGATAGATCTGCTTTCTCTGTGCTGGATATCTTAATGAAATAAACCCAATAAACATTGAAAAGTTAAAAATTCAAGTGCTTTAAATATTGTTTGTATTGTGCTTTATTTTAAGTGTTTTTTTACAGTCAAAATCAAGTTCATACAAATACAATTAATTTGTTTCATGTTTTTCGTTAATTGTAAATATTTGAGTATAAAATTAAAACATTTGTTGAAATTTACAATTGTCCTGTGAAGGTTTTTTTTTAATCTGGATTTATTCCATTGATTTTAACGAAAACACTTATTTGAAGCTTAACTCTGTCCTTATATTATCTTTTTCAGGCAGATTCTACAAATTTCCACGCTTCCAACGACAAAAAGGATTAGTGAGAAAAACATAGAAAATCAAAGAATCAGTATTAAATATAATAAAGTAAAATTATAAAAATGTATATATGTTAAAAAGAGTTAATAAATTGTACCAAAACTTGAGTATTCAAAAAACCGGCCTTTTGTAAAAACCGGTTTCAGTTTTCTTCGAAAAATCAAATTTAAAAAAACCGGTATCGGTTTTTGCAGAAAAAACCGGTCAACCGGTTTTTTCGTTTTTTTTTTTTTTCAATTTGAATAAAAAGCTTATATAATTTGTTAATTATTTTTATTGTCATATTCATTTAAATTTAATTTTTTTTTGTTGTATTTCATTTCAACAAAAAATTAACTTAAAACCAATATTTTTTATATTTTTTAAATATGTAAAAAGAAAATCTATTTTTCACTTCTAAAATAATATTTTAGAAATAATATGCAATTTAAATGTTTCGTTTTAACACGATTTTTTTGTTTGCTTTTGATAAAGCTAGAAGTGGAAAATACTCTTTCACTAATAGTAGATGTAGGACAAATAGTCAAAAGACAATTATATAAATTATCCAACTTTTCAGTTCTTTTGTCGCATTTATCAAAATATATGAAATCATCATATTTGACCTCCTCCGAGAAAAGGGACCTACTGTTTCAAAAAAGTGTTTGGACTTAAGAGTGGATTCTGGTACCTAAAAGGGTGTAGAATAAGATGAAATGAGTTAGATTTCTGATAAAAATTTATTTACCCCATAAAAACGTACAATACGAACTTGGAAAAATCGATAAAAATAAGAAAAAACATTAAAATTTTACTTTTTTGGTTTTAAATTGTCACTCTAAAAGCTAAAAAAAAATACGTCACCACATAGGCATGACGTCACCAAAGTCATAACTAACCATACCAAATTGCATCCCCCAACTGAAAGTGTGTTTACAGTGATAAATTTTAAATGCGTTTTTCTCAAAACTTCATTTTCACACACTAGGTCCCTTTTCTCGGAGAAGTTCACATATATTGATGAATGATGTTGTACAGGCTCTTTTTTAGGATTTTTAATACTGTTTTTTGTGTTATTTAGATCAGAAATTAAACTATTTGAATTTGGAATATCCAAAGTTAAGTCTTCATCGGAATCTATCAGACTTTACGTCTAAATCTTCATAACCAACAAACGATTATAAAAGTGTTTGGAAAAAATAAAAGAGACCAAGTAACCCAGTTGGTGATGTAATTAAAATAACCCGTTAACCGAACAAAAAAGACCGGTTTTCGGTTTTCTTCGAATTTACAAAATATTCGAAACCGATCGGTTTAAAAAAAAAAGAAACCGGTTGACCGGTTTTCGGTTTCGGTTTTTGAATACTCTAACCAAAACCGATAATTATCGTGTTTTTATGGCTTTGTTTAGATTATTATGTTGTTTGAACTTAAATTAAACTGTGATTCAAGGCTTGAATTAAAGTATATTCTCACTGTGATGTTCGACACTTGATTATAGCTTTAATTCTAGCAAAAATGTTTATTGGGAAATTTGTAAATATTTTGACTTACCTTATCTGTTTGATTGCCATCATATTTGTCCCGAGTGTCGATTGCCCAATTGGCAAGGCCTAGAAAGAATTTCATCTTATTTATAAATAACGTTCACAATTCCGATAAGTTCTTACAAAAAGAAATATAAATATCACAGATAGAACTACAAAATGTGTAGTGAAAAAATAAAAATTGTAATTGAAATAAAACAAAAAAATGGTGGTCAAGTGAAACAATTTTATGCGGCAGATGCACTTATTGTCATTGCATTTTTTTATATATAGTTTTTTTTTCTTTTTTTTTTTTTTGTTTGTAAATTTCTTTGTAAATAATAACAAATCACAAAATTCAAATAAAATGCAAAATAATAAACATCCAAGGTTTGTTTTTGCGTATTGAATGAATGTTTTTTTACGGTTTGTGTGTGTAAAATATTTTGTTTACAAAATATTTTTGTTTATCTTAAATGTTTTTCTTTTTTCACATTTTCAATTTCACTTTTTATTTTTTTGTTGGTGGTGAATTATTCTCGCTATTGCTGGTTGTTTTTGTTGTTGCACTCTACTATAGATTTTTATGCAAATTAATAAAAAAAATATCATCTATCTCTCGACTTACAATGTAATTAATAAACAATATTTTAAAATGGCAATGAAAAAAACTGTTAACATTTAAAATACATAGCACCATTACAGGGTAATTCACTCTGTAGAGTGGTTTCTGTTCCCATCTCCAAATTACAATATTTTTGTATTACGCCATTTCTATTTTAGTACTCCCTTAATTGTGAATATAGCTTTAAGTTTAATTAACAATGCTGGAGTAATTCAAGCTGCGAAGTATCGAGTTAAACATTTCCCTCTTTATGAACGCGTCAAATAAATTCAAATAAATTTTCATAATTCCGTTTAAAATTTAAATGGAATTCACTGACAATAACTCAATTTTATTGGTTGTTAAATTAAGAATGATAAATTTTAGATGCACTCACAAAATTTATCATTCTTAATTTAACAGTTACAACCGTTTGTAAATGTGATTAATTTAAAGTCTACATCTTTTTTTTTTTTTGTAACAACTTTAGTTGATTTTACCGGCATAATTGAGGCATAAGACTATTCTTTTTTTAATACAAAGAAACTTTCAGTTTTTCCATGTAAATCAAGGAATAGATGTTAGATATTGTTGATGGTGCTTTTTATAAACACAAATATTGCATAAAACAAACAAAAACTAAATCAGAACTCAAGCACGAACGAGTTTTTTTTTACTATATTTATTACATTATTATTTGATTTTTAAATGTTTATTTTTAGTATAATATGCTAAGACTATTTGCATATTCTCAAAAAAAAAACGTGTTTAAAATTTATATATTTTTTAATTATTAAATCATTTCAATCTTCGACATTTTTTTAATATCGAACCGTTGTTGATATTTGTATTGAAATATTTATTTTATTATTTTGCGTGTTATCTGCAACGTTCGACACTCGCAAACTGATTAAGATATTCAAATATTTTAAACATTTTGCCGCTCGCTGCTCGCAAATTAGACAACTAATAAAAAAAAGAAGTCTGCTCATACTGCAACTTATTATGAGAACTAAAAAGTCGTAGCAACATTCTAGCCAGCTAATTTTGTATTGTCTGTTACTTTGAGACCATTTAGTTGTTGTAGATAAAACTGAAAATTAATGTGTTTTGTGTTAAATATTATTATATCTCATTCTCAAAACTGTAAATGAAATTATTTTAAACGTTGTGAATTAAAAAACAATACATATTACTAACAATTATTTTTTTTATTTAACGCCTTTTTACGATTCTTATGGGGAAGGTTTCCTGGGGCTAAAACTTTAATTTCAAACTCCTACACTTTAAAAAAAAATTTACCACAAATGTTGTAACAGCTGATACAAATTTTTTGTAGAATCGTAGAATTGTAGAAGAGCAATCTTATACAATTTTGACTAACTTTGATATGATATCCCAGAATTTTTACGTTTTTCTGAGCAAATCAAAATAGACTTTTCTAAAAGACTATTTTGTTGGTTATTGGCTGGTGAAATTATCAAAATTATTAAAAAATATTGTTTTTAATTTTTTTAAAAATAAATATTTTTAATTGAAAATGGACATATTTTTTCTATCGATACAAAAAAAATTCGGAGCAGCTATTTTTTGTTTCCAAGTAAACAGATTAACATGTCGACAAGAACTTCCTCATATGCATCTGAACGGATATATAAGCAAACTGGGTACTGACTCTACGCATCATTCATGAAGAGCCATGTCATGGGGCCTTATTTTTCTCGAGAACGCTGTGTGTGAGTAACACGGTTAATATGATTGGTATGCGATAAGAAATTGATCAACGAGTTTTTATAGTCACAAATTGATTAATTAGGTTTGTAGGACATTCGGTTGCAACAGAACGGCGCAACTGCACACACATCTTGCGAGAATATTAGCATTTTGAATGCGTTTCTATGCGCACACGTTTTCTTTTGTGTTTTTCAAGTCACGGGTCTATGTAAAAAAACCACTCTGGAAGTTCTCAAAGAGAATATGCCTGATATACTCTTTGAGAACTTCCGCGCAAGAACTTATCTCTCGAAGTTCTCTCCAAAACGATGCAAAATGCGATAAAAAAAAACAAGTAAAAAAGGCTTAAATTAGGCTGTGCCGAATCTTTGAATACCCTCCACCAATGTTCTATATTGTTTTTGATACAAACAATGTAAAAAGCTTTTAAAGTAAAATTATGGAGGTGAAAAAAAATTTTTGAGGTGAAAAATATTTTTGGATGCGCAAACGAATTTTTTTACGTGAAAAAAATTTTGAGGTGAAAAAATTTTTGAGGTGAAAAAAATTTTTTGAGGTGAAAAATATTTGAGGTGTACAAAATATTATTAATTTCTAAGCGATTGGTGAAAAAATATAAGAAAATATATTATATACCAGAAATTGTACTAAAATACACCAATTTGTATGGAAAATTTAGAGGCATCTTCACATTTTCACCCATAACTTTTTAACCGCTGTACCGATTTTGCTCATTTTACCAATACCAAACTGCTTGGTTAATCTGGATAAATATAGGCACCCCGCTTGCGTCTTCCCGTCGTGATCGCCATTTCAACAGACAGACCGACATCGCTAAATCGACATACCTATATTTCGACATGTTACAAACGGAATGACAAACTGATATATACCCTCACCATATATGGTGGAGGGTATAAAAAGAGCCCAAGACCGATAAAATGAAAAAAACTTAAAGGATCAACACTTTATAAGACTTTATAAAAAAGATGACGCTATTTCATAAAAATGGAGATTGAGGAAATTATTCTCAATATTTATAAAATGATGAAGAATTTTTAAAAAAATATTAAGTAGATTTATGAAATACTTGCTCGTAGTTCTGAAATCTTTCATATTTATGAATAAGTTTTTCTCACTTTTATGAAGAAATTTCATCATATTTGTAGTTAATATTTAAGATGTTTCATGGAAATTTATGTACAAAAGTTCATTATATTTATGAAGAAGTTTCATAAATATAATGAAATTTTTTTGAAGCTATTTGAGCAAATTAATGAGAACTAAATTAATGAGAATAGCAGTGTTTTGCAATCGTTATAAAATGATGAAGATTTATAAAATATTTGTCATAAATTTTTATGAAACACTTCATCAGATTTATGAAAAATTTAAAACCATATATAATTTTTTTGCGGGTAATATAAACATATTACCAAGGCTTTGCTGGGTGGTACATACCTACCCAGAAAAAAATGGGAGTCATTCTGTGACTATAACTTCATTCATTGCTTCCTAAACTTCAGTTGACATTCTTTTATGATTTTTTGGTTTTATTCTAAGGCACTTCCAAAAGAGTTCATGTGTTCATATTTCAAATGCAGTGATCTGGATATAAACCCGATTCATACCTTAAAAAGTCACTCTTCATTACTTTTGAAGCATAAGTTATGGTATATCGTATATTTTTTGAATCTAAAGCATAAATGCAAATTGAAAAAATAGTTCTGATAAAATTTTTAATTTCTTTATTAACTCATTTTGTATATTTTAGTTAAAAATTTCATGAGGGTTAGAATTTATGCAGTTTTGAAATTTTTATAAAAGTTTTGAAATATCAAGAAAAACAGATTTTTTAAAACTTTAATTGAAACTAGCTGGCCGGTCATTTGCATTTTTTCAGCTTTAAATATTTTTTTGACGATACAATCTGTGCATTTTTGCATTATTGACGACACAATCTGTGCATTTTTTGCATTATGTTTATTAATTAACACTACACCATTTCCAGTTTTAATTCAGAACTTATCAAAATAATTTTAAAATTGTGTAAAAATTATTTCAAATTGCCCAAAAATGTTTTAAAATTGTGCAAAAATTATTTAAAATTGTTCAAAAATATTTAAAAATTGTCTAAAAATGTTTCCAAATTGTACAACCAGTTTTTATATTATCCAAAAATATTTTAAAATTTATCAAAAAATTCATTAAAATTTTTGAAAAATGTTTTAAAAATGCTTTTTCACTAATGCAGAATTATTTATTTGTTATAATAAAGAGTATTTGTATATTGCATAAGTTTCGCTTCTTTAAACTTATTTTTCTGCTTTCTTATGAATTAAATTTTAATTAACGCTTAAATACTACAAAGTATATGAACATTTTCCACTCATGCATCAGAATACCTAATCAATGTATTATCATTGCTTCCTTAGAGTAAAGTTTGAGTAATGCTAGTAGATACATTTGAATACTTCCATCCTATGACAAGCTAATGTTAAATTCATCGATGAAATCATCAGAAAAAAGTGATGCCTTTGCCATAGTAGTAATGCTTTTACTGCTTCTTTGGCAGCTTCATTTTTGCTGGGTACATTTCAGCGCAATCGAAGTTCTATCCTAGGCAGACATTCCTTACAAATAAAACAAAAACAAAACTAATCTATTATAAAATATATAATTTCTAAACTAACGAATAAAAATAACAATAGATAATAAATTTTAGTTCGTTATTAAAACATTTAACATACATAAGCTCATTTGCTTTATGATTAATCATTTTCATTTCCCAACTACAATATTCAGATAATAATGACTGTATTCTTTGACATATTTTAGAAGTTAAATATTTATTTTGTTATCCAATAGTTTCATATTTTTAATACTCTTATCAAATCAATTATTAATTTATAAATGTGTGTTATTAATGTATTAATGTATTAATGTGTTATTTATGTTAACATGACAAATATTTTCCAACACGTATGGGTTTTGAAGAAATCGCGTTTGAATATATGAAAATATTCTAAAGGCTTCACTCAAATAAAAATGTTAGTAGAATGCTTTGTTAAATATTTTATATTAAAGTTACGGCTTTTGTACTGTTTTTAACACAATTTTTTTAGCAAAAAATTCTCTATTTGTTGCTGATTTTAGGAAGATATTTTACTAATTTTTTAAAATCAAGTTGCTAAACTTCGCAAGAATTTTTAATGGTTTAATAGCAAAGGATATTTAATTATGTAAGCACTATTTATGTAGTAAAAAAGATTACCAAATTTATATTTATTTACATTTAACTAAAATTTGGTAACGGTTACCAATTTTGTGTACTATTTTCGTTTTCCTAATATTTACAGACACGTTTTGCTAAATAACATAAAATAGCTTAACGTTCTGCTGGCATAAAAATATTAGCTAACATTTCCGTAACAATTACAGACTTTTCTATAACTTTTACATACTTTTTTATTTGAGTGTGAAAAATCTAAAAGTGAAGAAAAAGTGGTTAAATATAAATTGCATGTCTATATGTTTAGATCAAAAGATGGTCTCTAATAGTTATTAATTAAAAACACGCCATCTTTTTTATTTTAAACGGAAGCAATAATTTATTAAAAGATTTTTTGTAAAAACAAAAATACAGGGCGTCCCAAAAACATTTATCCGTTGTTTTGGAGATCAGAGTGGCCCCCAGGAGATAATTAAAATATTTTTTAATGTTTATTTGCATTAATTTATAAAGATTTTATCAGGCAAGTAGGCGCCGCCATTGTTGATTATCATATGGGCTATTTTTGTCGCATTTTCATGAAAAGGGTAGAGAGATCTTTCGGATATTTAATCAAGATTCCCGCAATAAAGAGCAGATGGAAACATTTAGAAAGTAAATTCAGTACCTGGCGCCAACCATAAACTGTCTTTGTCTTATTTTTATGAGCCATATAAAATTAACAATAACAATTTAAATACAATTTGCAGTGTAATATTTTTGTTTATATATGAAATTTATTTTATGTTCATATGAACTGTTTTGAAAAACGGCTTGAAACCCATTGTGTTTTATTATGCTAAAAGACAAATTGGAAATTCGTATATACATAGGCCAGGCAAAAAGTAAATTTCAATATTTAGGTAGAAAATAAAAAAAATGGGAAAATCCCACTGAAATAAAATAAAGAACCCATAAATTTACCATATGTTTTGAAATGGGATTTTACCGAAAATATTCTATTAAAAATAGCGAAAATTACGAGTATAAAGTATTGCATATAAAAATAAACATGATAAGAATTAGTTGTAAAGTAGGTTTAAAGTAGATAAATATAAAATATTTTTTTTTTAAATTTGATAAAAAAAAGTAATATGAACACCTGTTGAAAAAGGGGGTTTATTAATTTTTAGTTTTTTTAAAACTATTCAGTGAAGTAGCGAAGTTGCTTAAAGACCACCTTAACCATAAGTAAAATTTGCATTAAAATAACTCTGGATAGGTTTAAATAGAGCATACCTTTAGATAAGTTAGCCGACCTTAATCATATATTGTGAAAGATATTAGTCACTTTTTGTGTAGCAATGAATAGCACTATGTACTAAGGACAGAAAAATTGTGTGTAATTGGGAAATATTTATTGAGGAGTAATAAAATTAGGATAATTGGATATTGGGAAAACGTGCCTCATCGGCCCCTAAGTCTGAAAAACGGATTACTAGTGTTCTTGTCAATTTTCTCAAAATTGTTATATTTTAAATTGAATTTGAATTAAAAGTAATACAAATTTTGAAATTTATTGTAATAATCTATTACAGAAACATTTTTGTATTTTAATAGTTCAAAGAAACTGAGATAAGAAGTACTTTTCATTTGTGATTTCCTAACTCGTTTTAAATTAATCGCATAAAGGTCAGCATATTGAAACCACGTTTTTTAATCTTCAATTTAATTTTTTTTAGAGAAATTTAAAAAAATCAATGATTTAACACTTAACATATTAGGAATTTAAAACTTCAAAAATTGTAGGAATTCCCTTATCTAATTATCTAATGCTGAGATTTTATTTCAGCAGATTTCGAGAAAACACCAATTTTTGTCTATTATTTAGCTTGCTTTAACTTTAAATTTTTATTTTTTTAAAGTTCCTTATGTTTTTTGCTGAAATACTAGAACACAAAATAAAACGCTCCAATTCTCTTAATTAGAGCAAAATGCCACTGTTTAAGTTCAAATTTTAAGATGTATTTCTGTTTCATAATAAATGTATATCTACTTCATCATATAGACTCTAACAACACTGGGAGTTAAGGTTCTAAAATTAAATTTAGAATAGTCAAAAATAAAGTATACTTTAATCGTTAAAGTCTGTTTAAAATTAAAACTAGCTGAAGTTGGTTTTATCAAATTTAACAACACTTACAACAGCTGTTTTCCGCCAAGAAAATTTTGGTGAATTGCAAAATATTGCAAGGAAAATTATATCAATAAATAAGGGATTTTCCGTTATTTGAATTTAATTAATTTAAAAAAAAGATATACAATTTTTTCTTTTCTTCTATACTTTTTCCTTTTCACATTTTGCCATTGCAAATTCTTCATTTACACACTTCTTTTTTTCAGCTAATATAAAAACAACTGATAAATGTTGCCACTTGTTTATTTTTAAGTACAAAATGTAACATATGCGGCCATTTGGTACAATTGAAGTGATAATGGGCCGTTTCAACTTAAAACTGGCTTTAATTTTGACTATAATACAGTGTTGCCATTTTTTGTTATTTTTAACCAAAATTGGTTAGTTTTTTTTTCCAATGTGGAGATGCGAACTTTTTTCATTTTAGTAACTTTTTTGACAATCAAAAATATAAATTGCTTTTTTCTGTGTTTTTAAACAGTAAAGATTTTTTTATACGGGTTTTTATGACGTTGATTTGAAAACGCTCTTTAATTTTTTTTAAAAATGTATGTAGTTCGCTGTACATGGTAATCAGCTCTGGATTACCAAAATATTTATGAAGGATTCTGAATTGAACAATTGCTAAGTAAACTTAAGTGTTGGTGGTAAAAAAGTAAAAAACATTAAATAAATGCACAATGGATAATGTATAAATGTATTTTTCATGTAGCATGTATTCAAATTTATAAAAGGCCAAAATTAAAACGTGGTAATGGATGGTAATTGCTTTCTTCGAATGTTTTCTTTGTGTTGTTTACTTTTTTTCTGTTTTAAGAAATCTAAAAAAATACGACCAAGAACTCAAGACCGTTTTTACACGACACAACTGTCCGTAACCGGTCCTTCAATGACTGGCTTTTAACGGAGTCAACTCCGTTTTTTACACCACACAAAGGCACAAATTCGAATAAAATCCGTTTTCCGGTACGTTTACGGGTCCAGAAAACGCAACGTAACCGTAGTGGATTCCGTTTATAACGTACTGAAAACGGTACGTAAGCGGAACTTTTATTGTTGGGTTGTTTTGGGCTTTTATTGAAAAAGGCTTTAGTTAATGCAAATAGTGAATCATTTGAATGCGACAATTTTTGCTATAAAATAATATATTAAAAAAAAAGAAATAATAGTTTAATATATTTAAATAAAAACATAAAACTTTACATTTTGGTTTAATTTTTTCTCATTTGGTAACTTTTTTTTTTTAAATTTTGGTTACAAAAAATGTTTGTCCATGGCAACACTGCTATAATAGCAAGATAGATAATAATTAACTTAAAGTCGTTTTTAAAACAACCTGACTTTTATTTTTTTAAATTTTTAGATCTAGCAAAATAATATCAAGTAGTTTTATCAATATCCGCTCAGACATGTCTAATATTTTAATATATTAAAAAAATAAATTCTCCTAAAATTTCACCTTTGACCTCAAACAGGGTCAATTTAATATATTATTCCCTTAGAAGCATAATGTATTCCGGCCAAAAACATATGGAATTTAAAAAAAAACTTACCTAAAAGCTAAGTAAGTGACAAAGAACGCTGTTTTTCGAAATCCGCTGAATTAAAGTCGCAGCACTAGCCAAATGAAAAATCTATTCCTACAATTTTTTAATCCCCAATATATGCCTAATAAAATTTTTAAAATCAAGCGTTGAGTTTTAGAAATTTCTTTAAAAAATTTTATAAAACTTAAAAATTAGAAAACAGAGCTTAAAAATTATGACCATTTTGGCATTAGTTTTAAACGAGTTAGCAAAGCTCAAGATGAAGAATACTTCTTATCTGAGTATCTTGGACCTAATAAAATATAAAAATGTTCCTGTTGTAGCTTATTTGGGGATATTTAAAAATTTGGGCTCAAATTTCCTGATTAATTGGCCTTCAACACATCAGTTGCAGGGAGAAACTGTAATCTTGACTGTTTTTAACCGATTTAAATTCTTATTACTGTAAATCACGGTTTTTAATGCTTTTAATTTAATATCGATTTAAAACTTAAAAATTTTTGAGAAAATTACCAAAAACTAATATTTTACTTTTGTAATCCGTGCCTATGAGGCACGTCTTTGCGATATCCTTTTATTCTAATTTTTTGGGAGGGCGTAGTTTTACATCCAAATATATATTTCTAGGGGGGCCCAGTCAATAACACACATTTTTTTTTTTTTGAAAACCCTAACTTTTAATTTATTTATAAATCGTATGCAGTTTTTAGCCGATCTAGCGATGTCTGCTCGTTGCAATGGCGATCTCGGCCTGAAGACGAGCAGTTGGGTATTGAATATGAAAAAATAAAAAACGGTCGAGGTTAAAAATTTATAAATGAAAAGATATAAATTTATAAATTTTCCATGCAAATTTGCGTATTTTAATACAATATCATTTTAGCATTTGGCAAATAAAAGAATTGTGAATATTTTGGTGAATAGTATTTTATATTCACCTTAATGTCTTTTCATCTCAAGAATTGTTATTAACTTCCATATTTGTTTTTTTTTTTCTTTTGTTTAATTCAAAAGAAAAATATTTGTGTATGTTCTTGGATTCCATTATGCAAAAACTAAAACAAATTCAAATATTTTGGTGTTCTTGAATTCATTCTCACTAGTTTTTTACTAATTGAATTCGTCAGATAGTTAGCAGGCGAAATCAATTAGTATGTGGTTTTTTATTATTAAGCATATGTTGTGAGAAGTAAAACCACTTTGGGTCATATAAAAAAATAAATATGACCCCCTCGGGAATTAAAAAAGAAAAATTTTCTATGTGGTGGTAAGGGGGACGGACGGGGCCCCTGAGACTCGCTAGGTCCAAAAAACCGAAACTCAGCCAAAATTGTAAGTGTCTCACATTTTCTCACGATTCCAAATATGCATTTCGTTTTTCGTTTCGTTTTGGTAGTTCAAAAAGTTATAATTTTGGTAGTTCAAAAAGTTATAATTTTGGAACTACTTCGAATTTGGTTCGGAAATTTTAATTTGATATTATTGTGGAAAAATACTATTGATTTATGCAAAATTTTCGAAATCTTGAAAACTTAAAATAAGCCCACCTCTCAAAAGATGCATTATCTTAATGTTTAGCTATAATAATGTTTTGTTTTCTTTGCTAGAGGGCGTTTAAAATTCTATGTTTTTAAGTTTACGGTAAATTGTGTAACAAAATGTTGAATTAATCGTTTTATGTAATAAGTTTTTTATTTTCAATACAGATATAACATAGTGTGAATATAGAAGGGCCCAATAACACAATGTCCCGTTAAAATTAAACCAACAGTTAAATTCAAATGTTATATGGAAAAATAGCAGCAAATACGTCAGTTGATTGCCCAGTTAGTTGCTAACGAAACATTATAATAATGGGGCGAGGTATTATAAATAAAACCTGACAAACTAAAACCAAATCATATAAAATTGAAAATAAATTATATATTTTGCATGCAAATTATAAATAAAATCAAAATAAACAATGTGCGTCATATCTTGTAGAGAAATAAAAATAATAATTTACATAAAAATATAGTTAGTACAACAACAGCTAGGTGAGGTGACTAGTGTGAATCAGGGATGGAAAATTTTTAATTTTGTAATAGCACTGAGACTTTCCCCAAATAGTACAAACTTTTTCGAAGCCGACGGCGTTTAAAAAATAATTAATTCATGGTGTAATCGGCTTCTTTCTTTCTATTAAAAAAAACTAATTCTGATGAACTTTTTAATTTTTTTAAATAATTATGTTCTTATAATTTTTTCACTTAAAAATCTTAATTTTTTAACGAATTTGAACTATTTTCCATATGTAGGGTGATTTTTTAACAACTTTCTTATTGGCAACACTGTTTTTGGCAGCTCAGCTGTTTTTGTGTAACATGTTACTGTCAAACATGTTCAGTTTAGTCTATTAAGCTGAAAGTCCATACCACGCATGCTGCGTCATACGCGGTTGTCAAAAAAGTAGAATCAGTGTAATTGTATGCTGCAAGTTACACAGTACCAAAGCGTAGAATGCCTTGACGCGTAAAGTAGGTCTACTTTCTACTTTTGTTAGCGTCATAAGCAGCGTATGAACAGATCAGCTGATTTTGATAGGTTATTTTTATTTAAAAAACTACGAAATGGAGGAAAAGCTAATTTAAGCTGTTAAAAAACACGAAGTTCTTTATTTTAAATTTATTTTATTCGACAAATTTACGCTAAAGCTGATCAAAACCAAAGCGTAAAAAGCGTCGTATGTAACTTGAATTTCAGTAAAGCGTTGACGCGTTCAAAGCGTTGACGCGAAAATGCGTGGTATGGACTTTCAGCTTTAATTAACCATGAATCGGCTTACAAACCAACAACGCCTGCAGATTATTGAATTTTATTATAAAAATTCGTGCTGTGTGAGAAATGTGTTTCCATCGAAAAATTGTCTTCAGCGACAAAGCTAATTTTTGGCTCATGGGTACATCAACAAACAGAATTGACGAATTTGGTGTGAAGAGCAGCCAGAAGCACTGCAAGAGCTGGCAATGCATCCCGAAAAATACACTGTTTGGGCCATATGGGTTATGGACCGTATTTTTTCAAGGACAACGAAGGCAGGAAAGTTACTGTGAATGGCTAGCGCTACCGTGCGATGATTACAAACTTTGTTTTGCCCAAAATGAAAGAGTTGGACTTGGCTGACATGTGAACGGTACCACATGCCACACAGTACCCGAAACAATGGCCCAATTGAGAGGCGAGTTCGGTGAACAGTTTATTTTACGTTTGGAGCTGGTCAATTGGCCGCCTAGATCGTGCGATTTAACGCACTGGGAGCCAATATTGGAGTATTTAATCGTGAGATACCGGCTGATATGTTGGAGAGAGTATGCCACAATTGGACCCAGCGTATGAACCATTTAAAGCGCAGCCGCGGTCAACATTCATATGAAATCACCTTTAAACATTGAATTATATAGACCGTGCTATCGACTCAAATAAAGATTTCATACATTTCTCTAAATTTTGTATGTTTTTTTTTTTTAAATCAAATCCGAAAACTCTTAAAAATCACCCTTTACTTTGGAGTTTTTCTTATCCTTTTCCCTAACAAAAATTTCAACATTACGAGTAAACAAAAGAAAATATTTTAAAATTTTATATTATTGAGGTAATATTGCAAATGCACTAAATTTTCCATCCCTGTTATGAATACAATTGTCTGAGGAAAAAGAGGGAAATTAGATAAAAATTCGTATTAAATTCACAATTAGTTAAAGTAATTTATTGTTCTCAAAGTTTATTTTTGTATAATTTACAATAGACTAATGTATTTTGCTAGTTTGTATTCTCAAGTTCAAAGTACTTTTTTTTTTACAAAAAATTTTAGTTTTTCTTTAATTTTGACAATTAAACTGATTTTAAAATGTGCTTAAAACAAGTGTATATATTTAAGGGTTAGATTACTCAAAACAAATAATAATACTTAATACAAATCTAAATAAAACATCTACAATCGTCACCTGGGGATGATGGACCTGGACTGTAGTTTAAACTATCTGTTGATAATCTAGGCATAAGAACTTTTAAAGATGTACGTCTCATGAATTTGAACTCAAAGGCTAAAGTAAATTTTTTTTTTAATTTTGTTTAATTTATTTTATTATAAAGAGACATTAATATAAATTATTCTTTGATTGAGCTTAACAGTTTTATTGCAAAATATACATTTATATAAATTATAGATAAATAAAATAAAACAACAACAAATAGTTTACAAAGAAATAAAAAGAAAGTAAACAAATCTTGTTAAAAATTAAAGGTGTAGTTTGTATTGTGTATATGTCTAGTAAATACAATATTAACCCTCTAACCGGCAAGCCCGCCTCCAGATGGTGTTCATAAAATTTTTCCACAAATGCTTCAAATAATTATCTTCTAACTATAAATTAAGCTATTCCGATAGCAAACAAAATTTAATAAATTTGTTTTGAAATAATTTTTCGTTTACAGTGCACATTTTGGAAGTGACAAAATGTTTAAATTAAAAAATACACAATTTGAAACTACACAATTTTCAAAAATTTAAAAAAAATATTTAAGTTGGCTTAAAATCATTGATATTAAACACAAAGTAAGATTAAAACTAGAAATTCATTTAGTGCAAGGATACACAGCATTCTAGCAGAATACTTTTAAAGGATATCGGTGTAACTTGAAAATGAATACAGGGATTTTAGTGAAATTTGACAGAAGTAATATGTTTAGTATTGCTAGCAAAACGTTCAACTTTGAAGAATATATATTAAATTTAAAGATCGTTTTTGCAAAATTTCTCATTTTCCGAAAAACGAAATTTGCCACATCTCTTAAGTAAAAGCACAAACAATGTTATTTCGGTTTTATATTTATTTATATATTGGCAAGAGGCAAAACTTATACCTTAAAATTGATACATTAGCTTACGAGATTCATTCTAAACTTTTTTTGTCCATATCCCTTAAGTAATCAACGAAAGAAAAATTCTGTAGAATAACTTATTGTTTATTTTTTGTGCCGAGCACATAGTATAAATTTTTTGCAAAAAAACCTTAAGGACGGTTAAGGGGTTAATCACTCAGACACAAGTTTACATTACACTTGGGAATTTTTCATTACCATTGAAATTTCATGAACAAGTTGAAACTATTGCAAAAAGTTTCATTACCATTTATTGGTGGAATTGGAACACTCGGCTTGGGGGAACGAAATGCAGTGGAACGTATAACAAGTAGAATTTGAAGATTAAACACAGGCAACAAAATGGAATAAAGTGATACTAAATTTTAGTGATTTTTATCAACTTGAATCTAATTTTTTTGCTTCTATAAATTTTTGTTTTTCCATTTCAGTGATTTTTCACCTTTTTACGTTCTAATTTGAACATTTTAATTACTTTTTGTATAATTAATTTTGTATAATGAATTATTAATTAAAATGGGATTTAAAACCATTGTCATTGATCAATAAAATCAGATCAATAAGATCATTTTTATTAATTCAATGAAAATCCCATATTGTCTGAAAATATAATATCATTAAATAATGGTGTCTTCCGAAAAATTGGTAGAAAATAAAATACACGTGTCTTTCAGTTTATCAAGATCTATTTGTTGAGTTCTTAAAATCGCGAATTAATATTTACTTAACACTTTTATATGGTAAGCATTTTTAAATTTTAAAAAATTTAAATTGTTTTTAAGATTTTCCAGAAAACCTTAGTTTGCAAATATTTTTTTTTAATTGAAATCAATTGTTAAAATAAACCCTTAAATCTAGTAATAGAAATTTGATTCTTTATCATACTTTCAGAGAAAATTCTTTCATTACCAAATAAGTGATTAATTAAAATAGTTCGATATAAGCGAGTTTCGCATTAAAAGGAGTAAAATTTGTTTGCCAATTTTAATTATCCACAAATATTTAGTTTCTAAAAAAAATTCAAATATTGTGCAAATATATTTGTTTCTAGGACTCTCAGACACAGTTCGTTTTAACCGAGGGTTCGTCGTTGTATGAAAATTATTGCCAAAATGTCGAACTTTTAAATAAGTTCGTACTAAGCGATAATTTGTCTTGAACGAGTGTTGCTGCATAAAAAACTCAGCAAAACTTTGGTAAGGGTAATGCATGTTTGTTTTGATAACACTAGCGAAAAAACGAAGCGCAAAAATTCATTTAAGTTTAAAGCAATCAAATACTATATGCGTCGACAGCTCAGTGGGTAGAGTTCTTGGCTGGCAACCAGATTTCCCTGGTTCGATTCCCATCTTTTTTAATAAAAATTGCTCTTTTTTAAAAATCTATTTTTAGACACATTACTTTTTCCATTCTCGTAACCATATAACTAACTTCTTACATTATCACCCCTTAAGTAATTGGTATATACATTACTTTGAGGCTCATCGCCTGTAAAATTCATCAATGAAGTAAGGTGTAAAGTAATCCATCGACCCCTATGACTATACATTACTTTACCCATTATTTGGTAATGTGTGGTTTTGCTGGGAAACTAAAATTGCGTCAGAACTAGTTATTTTTGTTAGACGAAGTTATTTTTACAAAAAAAAACAAGCTAACGTGCGACTTATTATACTTAAGTACATAAATAATGTAAAAGTTGTAGCCAAACATTTTTAAATTACTGGTAAGTATAAGAGTAAGCCTTCTTTTTTACAAAGGTGTAGCAAAAAAATAGTACTGGAAAACCACATATTTCTACTGCAAAGATTGTTAATCCTAAGTTCTGCCAATGCATAACCAACCAACTCTGTGGCAATCATATTTTTCTGCCTGGGTATTTAAAAAAATAAAAATTATATTTAGTAGACCCGAATTATATGCAGTAGACTCTAATGATTCTGCTTATATTTTAGATATTAGTTAATATATTTTGCAAGATTATATGCAGTACTCATTATGGATACACTGTTCCGATTTCAATTCAATATTTTCAAACGGCTACTGTGTTAAGATTACTGTTTAATATTAACTTACTGTGTTAAGATAATTCTGTAGTTTAAAAACCAAAAAATAATTTAAGACACTAAAAAATGTTATCCAAAGTATTTGAAAATATTTGGCTGTAATTAATTTTGGCCTAAGATGTGTGTCAATTTACCCATAGTGCAGTGGAGTATCTTAATAACTCTAATAATACAAATACGACGGGTCCGGTATGCAATGGAACGGGAACGTGTGCAATTGAAACACTTTACACATGAAGCGAAATGGAATGGCACAGGGAACGAATATTGTATTATCGGAGTGTGTTAATTTGTACAGGGTGGCGCAAAAATAACCTTCCGATGTTTTTTGGCTGTAATTTAAAAAAAAAAATGAAAAACTTTGATTCTTCTTGTGGATAATTTTTTTTTGTCTTTTAATTTTTTTTACATCAAGTCGAGAATATGATGTCATGTAAATGGCCGCCGCCACAGTTGATTGTCATTTGAGCCCTTTTTATGGCATTTTCCATCACTTTGGCCAAAACTTCCGGCGATAGGTCCTCACATTCTTGACGGATATTGTCTTTAAGAGCTGCAAGAGTCTGAGGCTTGTTGACATAAACTCGCAACTTCAAAAAGCCCCACAAAAAGAAGTCTGGAGCGGTCAAATCAGGCGATCTTGCTGGCCAGTGCAAATCGCCAAAACGGGAGATTAGGCGCCCGGGAAATGCATCCTTCAGCATATCGGTTGTGGCACGTGCAGTGTGTGGCATTGCACCGTCCTTTGGAACCACATGTTTTCCAATCCCAATTCATCAAGTTGCGGCAAAAAGAACTCGTTGATCATTGCTCTGTAGCGCTCACCATTCACAGTAACCGTTTGGCCCGCGACGTCTTCGAAGAAAAAAGGTCCGATGACTCCTCCAGCGAAAACAGCACACCATACAGTGACTTTGAGCGGGTGTAATGGCTCTTCTTGGGTTACACGCGGATTTTCAGTGCCCCAGAAGCGTAAATTTTGCTTATTTACGTACCCGCTAAGATGGAAATGGGCCTCATCACTCATGATTATTTTTGATGAAAAATCATCTTCATTATTGCTCAAATAAATAGTCACCAATATTCCGCGTTCTGGAGCAGTGTAGCGTAACATTGTTTATTAACGTGTATTTCGCATGTGTTTACTACACAAATGTCAAAACAGAACTGACATTAGGGGCCAATCGCAAAATTTATAGCATTTTCTGATAGGAGGATTACTTTTGCGTCACCTTGTATTATAATGCAAATCACTCAAAAAAACCCTGTAGCTGTTTCATTAAAAAAACACTCTGCTGTAAAAACAAATGAACAAAATATTCCATTAACTTATTTTGTGTTTTTAATAAGTTAAAGTATATTTACTCTAATAAAAACTAAATTAACTGTTAATGGTTGCACTGAAATTATGCAGTTAATCCACTTTTTACTAACATTAATAGACTTTAAGTTTTTTTTTTTTTTAATTTTTTCATCAAACTATTATTAACAACTAAATATATGACCTCATTCTTTGGCAGACAATAAAAAGATTTTTCTATAATTTTCAATTACACGAATGAATGAATGGATGGGATAAAGAAACTTATTTCAATGAATTTTGTATTTAGCATAAAAACTAGTAAGAAGATAAAAGTCAGGCATGATACCCTACTCCATGTATAATTTGGAACAAATTTCGAGAAGCGGTAAAATTAGGGAAAGGTGCTGATCCCTTTGTTATGAACAAGGCAGAAAATATAGAAATAAATCTAAACGCAATTACCAAAAATAAAGCTCATTCAAGAATACCGGCCAGGACATTATCTTAGGGTTTGGTGGTATATTTTGGTGAAGTAGGTTAATGGGAAACTCTCGAATTCAAACCTGTTTTTAAATTTTTGGTTAGGGTAAGCATTGTTCCCCCAGAGGAGATTAGAGGAGGAGGAGGAGTTTCTTAAACATTCTTAAGCTATATCTCCAAAATATAGAGCTGCAACCGGAGCGGAACATAACAGGTGACCGAACTAAAAATTTCATTAAATTCGCGTGATGCGCGAAATGGGCTTAGCAAATACTGGGAAGGTAGGTTCATATGGCGACTATATTGTCCATTTTTCTTCTTAAGTACTAAATTTAATAAAAACAACGGAACAAGCTTTATCATATTTATGAAACCATTATTAAATATGATGAAAAATTAAAAAAAAAATATTACTTATAAATTATTAATATGAATTACTTTATTCATATTTATGAAGAAATTTCTTTTTATTTAGGAAGAAGTTTCATCAATATTTATGCACAATTTCATTATATTTTTTTAAGATGCTTCTTCATAATCAAGACAAAGTTTCATCTATACTTATGAAAAAGTTGCATCATATTTATGAAGAAGTTTTCACAATATCAGGAAATTTTTTAATTTTAATTATTTAAGAAAATACAAATGTAAACTTAATAAGAATTACAAAATAGCAGTATTTTGCAGCCGAAATAAATAATTTTTAAGAGTTTTTTATGAAATTTTCTTATAAAATGATGAGGATTTATAGAAAATTTGTGATACTTTTTTCTCATATTAATTTTTATGAAATCTATTTATGAAAAATTCATGACATACAATTTATGAAATAGTTTCACGATGAGTGAAGTTTGATTAAAGTTCATTTAAGCAAATACCGGGAATGTTGATTTACATGGGAACTAGATCCGAATATGATCCGATTTTCTTTAAACTCTATGTAAGGTAACTCTGAATATGGACCGATTCTAATGAAATTCAATAGTGATCGTCCTTGGGCCAATTCCAATTCAAATTCTTGTAACCTGTTTCATTACAAAGTTTGCATAAGAATACGAACTGACGGTCGAAATTACATTGTAAATCGACTCTCAAAGTAATTCTGGGTTAATTGGTTAAATACTACCAGCACAAACGCATTATATCCTGACCTTTTAGTGGTGTAGGGTATAATGACTAAGAAAAACTTGAATTGTGTATTGTTTTAAAAGTGCAAATAATTCAAATTTGAACAACGTAAAGGATAAAGTCAATTGTTGTTATGCAGTTACGTGATTACATCATTCATTCATTCATTTATTCATTAGTTTTGTCTACAGGACAAGTATACCAAGAGAGGAAAATGAAGAGAATAAAATGTGTGTAACAGTGTTGCCACCACATGTGGAATATACAAATTGCATGTAACCTTTACTTGTATGCTGTCGTCCATATTTTTATCGATAAATTTTAGATTGAGAAAATAATTTTTCTATAAAAAACAAAAATTTATACCTATACTGTGAACTGGAGGGTTTTTTACAGTTACTTTCAAAACTTCAAGAATTGTTGTTGCAAACATCAGATTTTAAAAAATTCTTCCATTGTATCAAATTTTTTAAACTATTTCTTTTTTAGTATGTTATAAAAATATATTTGTTTTTCTAAAAGTAGATCTTTTTACACAGAAAATTCTTCAGATTCTAAAAAAATCTGTGGAAATCCCTATAGACTTTTTTGACTTTTTGTTTTAGAAAAAGATATTAAATTGTGATATTCTCAGAGTATAAGAACTTCATTTTTTAGAAAGCCTTTATTATTGCAAAACTTTTCCGAAAAGTCATTAAAAATATTGATTATTTATACGTTGATACCTACCGCGTATACAAACAAAAACCGGTAGATAGGTATCTATTGCTTACGATGTATTTACGGGCATTAGATTGAATTATAAGTTTTGAAATTAAATTAATTTAACAGCCCCTTGTGTAATTTTAAATTTCTCTTGCAGCATCTCTGGTTTAAGTGGAAATCAACAACACAGCGGCAATAGCTAGTGCTAACTAAAAGCAATTTTAACCCTTTAACCGTCAATATTGTCTTCATGGAGTTTATAAAAATGACCGCATGAACACAAAATAAAACTGAAGACTTCGATTTTAAAATAAATTCTTAACTTGGTTCAAGGGCACACAGAACTATATCGAAATAACTGTTAAATACATCGTTTTATCTTGAAAACGATTAGACGGATTTTTTTAGATTTGACAGAAAGAATATATCCTGTGAGGAACGTAGCTGTAACAGAACACGTCACATAAAGTTCTGCCTATTGTCTATGCATATTGCCAAGCAAATTTATGTTTTTGTGATTTTCTGTACAAATAAATACAAGAGAAAGAAAAAGTAAAATTAAAAGACAATAAGAAAATTGAAATAAAATACTAGCACTACATATTTTGTACCAATTTAGTAATATGCCAAGGGCAAGGGTGACTGGTCATGGGATATGTCCTTTGAGGTCACTTGAACCATCATTCCCTACAAGGTAACTAAACATAGAGAAATAAAATGTAAATTGACATGAACAGTTGTTTTAAAGTTAATAAAACAGTATTAAAATGCAGAAACCTCAATAAAATAATCAATTAATTTAGGCATTTATATTAAAAATCAAATAAAATAAATTGAAATGAATAAGATAAAATAAAGCGTTTTTAAGTTTTGTCAATTTAGTTCAACATAGATGTTGGATTTGTCAACATTTCAGTAGTCACGGAGTATGGTCTTTCAGATCGGTCCCATTTTCACCGCTCATGGGACAGGTCATAGGATAGGTTCTTTTAGTGCGGTCCTGTTTGCACCGGCCACGGGACAGGTGCTTGAACTTTTATTTATTTGAATTTCGTTAACAATGTACCAACAAAACATAAAATTTGGATGCTAAAAATTTAGAATTTAGTTACCCGGTTTTACGGTCGACGGATATACCCGGTCAGACCGGTTAAAAACCGGTCAACCAGTGTTTACGGACTACCCGGCCTTTACGGTCTAGACCGTTTGACCGGTCGCCCGGGTAGACCCGGGTTTTAGTACTTTTTCCAAATGTACGTTTTTCATACTTTTTCTTTTAATTAAATATTAAAAAAAATTTCTGCAGTTTATATAAATTTTGTATAAATTTGATGTCAGACTATTTTTGCAAAAAGACATTGGCATTTTTATATTAATGTATGACAGGTACAGTATTTTCTAAATTTAAGAGCCAGTATCGAAATATTTTTTGTTCCATAACTTAACAAATGTTAACAGCTCCAAGTCAGAATTACAACTAGATGATTTGAGCAAAGTCATAAAAACAGCGCACATGAAACCAAAACAGACCGTGTTGTTTCCATATAAATGTATGAAAAATGAAGGACTTTTTCAATTCAAGAGCCAGTATCGAAATATTTTTTTCCGCAGCTTAAAAAAGATTTTGCATTTCCCAGTCAGAATTACGTCTAGATTATTTCTGCAAAGTTTTAGTCCATTGTGAACCAAGTCATAAAAATGGCGCACATGGGATAAAAAATGATCGTGGCATTTTCATATAAATGTATGAAAAGCACTGAATTTTCTAATTTTAACAGCCTGTTTCGGAACATTTTTGCTCCACAACTTAAATAAATTTGTTCAATATTAAGGAATTTATAAACTAAATATAAGTTATTATCAATTTTGAGAAAAAATCTATCTTTTTTTTAAATTTTAAATTATATATCTGGGTTAACCGGGTAGACCGGTATAGACCGTAAAGACCAGGTAGACCGCAAAGAACGGGTAGACCGTAAAAACAGCTCGACCGTTTCTGACCGTAGCCTCAAAAATTTAGTAATTAAAAAACTTTTTTGGACACATGTGTACCGCAACCATCTTCTTTAAAGCGCATCGTTTTAAGGCATTAGTTCTCAAAATTCACTCAGAACCACATCGCTTGATGTAGGCAACGAAACTAAATTTGAAAACGTAAGCCGGTTTGAGGGTTAACTCAATAAAATTGTTCAATTACAAATCTATGGAATACTATTACCATATTCTTTGCAAACATATTCTACACACAGCCAAAAGGCAATTTTCTAAAAATGTGTAACAGCATCAAATTAAATAAAGAGTTGATGTTTCTGATGATGACGATATAAAAATGAAAAAAAATATGGTAACAAGAACTGGAGACAACTAAGAACGTAAAAAATGGATTTATGGCGTCAGAAGTATTATATACACTTAAAAAAAAATTCAATTAAATTTAAATAGTTTTTTCAAATAGGAATTTTTATTTCAAATATACAGATATGAGAATATTTGCTTTAGATATAAATTCTGTATGGGTAACCACTCAACTGCGTAGTAAAATTTTTAATTACCATCTCTCATTGCACAAGTTTTCCACATCAACTACTCAAGCGAGAAGTTTTATTGAACTCTAATCCTTGCTAAGTCCGAAAACTCCCAAAAATAGTGTTCTAAGGTCACATTATACTCCCCACAGGCCCTACAGACCCTACTCCTACACGGCCCATTTAGAATAGGTGTGCCCTTACCGTTGAATGCCTAGTAAGAATACTTGCTATCTTACCAAGTTCCCTTTTGCCGAATTTTAAAAGTGTTTTAGTTTTTCCCCTATCAGGACTCACCCCATAGAATTCGCTATTGTTCTATGAGCGCCCCGGTAAGCTAGTTCGTAGCGCGCTATCTTATCAGTGCGGGGGTCATGTGTTCGATTCCCACCAGAGGCTCTGGTTTGATTTCGCTACAACGAGCCGATAGCCTTTGTTGCCAGTGCTCGGTTAGGGATTTAGGATATAATTTATATAATAAATTATGATTTATCTAGAAGTTTTTTATTTAGATAGCAGCTTTAATTAACCACAAGGCCCTAATGGCTCGATTATGTTAATTAAGATTTAAAAAAAAATATTAAAAAAACAATCCATTCACGTAGTTCAACCCTAAAAACCTGAAATGTTTTCGCGTTCTCAAAATTGTCTGCTTTTAGAGAAGAGAATTCTCTGGTCAATTCGTTAATACTATCTTCCCCTAGTTGAGAAGTTATTGATATTTTGTTACCAATATGACATTTTTTTATATTTAAATAAGTAGTCACACGTTAGCTTGACTGCTTATAAAGAAAACTTTGTCTAATAGAAATAAATAGTTCTGATGACTATTTAAAAGTTGTAAAAATAAATTAAGTTTCATTATATAACCACTTATGCGGTAATAAAACATTGTGCTGGATATACAAAGTTGCCCACATAATTGATTTTTTTACAGTGTATAAAATGTTTGCAAGAAGATAAATAGCACAAACTGTGAGGGTTGTATTCGGTGTACTATGAATCTTTGTGTGCCCTAAAACCAGGTTGTAGATGAATGCGATTTAAGGTCGACCTGTCAAAAACTTTGTATAGTCATATTTTATTTTAAACAAATTTCTCATCATTTTATAAATTTTTGTTACTACAACCATAGAGACAAAAAAAGTTCAAACAAAAATGTTGCAAAGTGCATAATAAATCGAATATACCACCGCCAATATTTATGAGAACAGAATCATATTTACCTTGCGTCAAATAAAAAAATGTATGAATTGTAATTGAAGAAAAATAAGTCCAACAGTTATAGTAAATTGATTTTTAATTCAAGTACGTAAATACGTTTACTCAACACATTTTTCAATTAGTTTATGGAAACACAGTTATGCTAGTTATGCTAGCTAGATAAAAGAGAGGGATTTGACCTAAAAAGAGGGATAATTTTTTTGCAGATTTCACAAAAATAGGGAATATTTAATTCCAAATAGTTTTTAAATTAAATAAATAACGATAGTGTGTGTACATTTCCGCATTTAATCGTTTATGCATAAAAATCGAAAAATATGTTTTATTAACTTTTTTTTGTCAACTTTTTTTAATATCATTACTCTAGAAATAAAAAAAATCTAAAATTTTGTAATTTATTTATTTATATATTTATTTTATTTATATTAATCATATAATTACAAATTATATGTTAATACCCTAACCGAGCACTAGCAACAAAGGCCTTCGGCTCGTTGTAGCGAAAACAGACCAGAGCCTCTGGTGGGAATTGAACCCACGACCCCCGCACTGATAAGCTAGCACGCTACCAACTAGCCTACCGGGGCGCTCATTTTTGTAATTAATGACGGCAGAATCTACATAAAATAAACTTTCATTTGAATATAATTTTTCTCGAATTTGGTGCAGTATACATACTGTGAGCGTCATAAGAAACTGTACACGCTAGTTTATTATGTTTACAGTTTCATTTCTTTATTTTGCTGTCACTGTCAAGGCCCGATATATCCCTACTTGTGTCCGTCATGACGGGAACTGTCTGATTGGAAGGCACGCAGTTAGGTTGAGAGTTGCGGCTAGTGACTTTTGCAGAAGCTGTGGTGACGAAGAGGAGTCTGTGGAGCACCTTCTCTGCACTTGTCCTGCCCTGGGGCAGGCTCATGTTTCTTTGATGACCTGGGTGATTTGGCTGATATCGATATCAGACGACTTAGGGGCTTTTTGAGGCGATGGTTCGACGGGGGAAGCTAGCGATATGATTTTACTAGCTTCCGTGGTATCACAAGGGACTTCTTCGACTAACTAGTCTAAGTGATTCTGATTGGCAGGCTACCACATCTAGCTAACCTAACCTAATTATATTTTATATATTTTTTTTATTATATATTTTCTCCTACTTTTATTGAACAAAAATCATACAACAAAAAATCTTCATATTAATACAAAATAAACTGTACCGTTAACATATTTTCAGTGATTTGTTTTATTATAAAATTCTAGATAATATTAAACAAATATAATAATTATTAATTGACTTCGTCATAATCAATTTGAATCGGAAAATTTCTGCGTAAACAAATTTATTTTGAAAATGGGTAAACAAACCTCACTGGATGTTCGTGAACTTGTATTAAAATATTATAAAGACGGTAAAACATTGCGTGAAATTGGTTTAATGATTGAAAGAAGCCACAATACTGTAAAATAGAATATTGATAAGTATAAAAAGTTTTAAAATTTATAAAATGGTCTTTAATATGGAATGCCAAACTCAATAGGACTGAAATACAATCCATTGTACGATAAGTGAAACAGAATCCAACTAAAAGTGCTATTTAAATATGAGAAAACATTTCAGAATTTTCAGGTGACAACATTAGCGCTAGCACAATACGTAAGAAACTACATGCAAATGAACTAAATAGACGAGTTCTAAGAAGTTAACCGTATACTATGTCGAAAATCAATCCTGCTACAGTGACGTCGAGATTTTGCTAAAAAGTATTAAAATAAACCAAATATATTCAGAAACAATGTGATCTTTAGCGACGAGAGCAAAACATTTTTGGTAAATAAAAACAGTTAAAATTTGAAGATGCAAAAATTCCACAACCGGTTAAACTTTTTTTTAATAAGCCAATCGTTTTTTTTTTTTGCTTTTAAAAAGTCAATCATTTTTGGTTTTCTTCCTAAGTTTAAAAATATAAATCTTGTTGCTAATTTCTTGATCCACAAAGTTTATCATTTTTCTCCACCTAACAACAGCAAATATGTTTTTACATGAACTTCCTTACCCTAGTTATAATAAACTAAAACACATCAAGTGATGATCTCATTACAAGTACGTTGCAAATACATCTTTTGTTAAAAAAGTTGTTTAAAAAATATTTGACTAATTAAGTGGGTGATGATGATGATGGAAAGAAGATTAAAAACAAGTACATCTTTATATCATACTTATAAAATTATTTGTAGTTCAGACAGAAACAAATGTTAAAATATATGAATGAATAATTCAGAGCAAAAACTAAATTAATATCTTCTAAGAAGATTAAGAAATCTTCTGTGATTAATTTATAATAAATGAGATTTAAATAATCGTTTGGGTTAGGTTGAAAAATAAAAATCGGAATTGAAGATATTCTTCACTTATGGCGCATGTGTATGTCATAGAGGTGCACATAAAGCCGAAAATCGCCTTGTTGTGCGTTTGCAAAACTAGGATTCACGATAATTGTAAAATAAATGTTAAGGTTATTTTTCGCCAATTCAGCCTTTATTAAGTATAACCTTAGATATTAATACTAAAATTTCAGAATTTAGTCACATTGTATGTGTTTCTTAAACTTTAAATGTGCGAATTTAAAATAAAAATTGAAATATGTTCACCATTGCCAAATCGCGATCAAAATTTCCTAACTTTCAAAAATTTTAAATAAGTCTTATATATCATGCGATGTAATTAATTTTGGTACGCTGATCAGAAATATCTTTCACATTCACAATATCTTTCAAAAATTAATTTAAATTTTTTATTTTTATTCTTCTACTCAGTATAATTTTGGGTGCATCAGTTTAAGAATATCTTGAAAATGTTACAGGATTTATTAATAAGAGCTTAATTTTAAAAATATATATATATATATATATATATATATATATATATATATATATATATATATATATATATATATATTGTTTTCAAATAAGGACTTGACAACTTTTTTTTTTAATAAAAAGCAAACCATTTGAGATATTTCCAAAACTTTATGATCGACTTCGGCAGCTGTCAATTCGTTGGACCCAATTTTCGATGACTCGATCACACATTTCGGCCGTAACGGCCGCTATTTCGCGTTCAATGTTGGCTCTGAGTTCTTCCAACGTCGTCGGCTTGTTGGCATAGACCAATGATTTGACGTAGCCCCAAAGAAAAAAGTCTAGAGGCGTTTAATCGCATGAACGAGGCGGCCAATTGACTATTCCATTTCTTGAGATAACACGCTCACCAAACTTACTCCTCAATAAATCGATTGTAACGTGTGCTGTATGGTTAGTGGCACCGTCCTGTTGAAACCACATGTCGTCCAAGTCCATGTTTTCCAATTCGGACCAAAAATAATCGGTAATCATGGCGCGATAACGATCGTTATTGTCGACGAAAAAATATGGCTGATATGGTGGATGAAGTGGTGATTCATGAAGCACATGTGGATTTTCACCAAACCAATATCGCATATTTTGCTTGTTAACGAACCCATTGAGCCAATAATGAGCTTCGTCACTGAAGATGATTTTGCTCGTAAAGTTGCGGTCACCGACTCCGAATTTCGGTAGTACATTTTTATAATTTGCATACGTTGTTCGTTCGTGTACTTTGCCATGATGAAAATGTTGAGTTTACTGAAAAAAAGGAATGTAACAGTTAGATGATCAGTGAAATAGTGCGTTCACAAAGTGGTGTACCATGAAATGTTTAATGTTTTAAACCACTGTAACTTCGTCAGAAACACATATATAAAAGTTTTGGAAAAGCTTAAATACTTGTTAGTATCGTCCCAGAATAAGAACGTGATATGCAATGATTGTTGCTATGAGAGAAAAGGCGCCCAAAATAACGACGTACGACGATGACTGTACAAGCTGGAATATTTATTATAGAGTAAAGAGTACCATAGAGATTCTTTACTTTCCTTTTCTTATTACGCTCCCTTTCTTATTACGCTCGTCGCGTTTTAATTGTCATTTTGTATGGAAAAATACATCACGGGGTTATTTTGGGCCGACACTTACTAATGAAGCATAAATGTGCTATATTAAAAATATTACTAAGTTTTTTAATTTTTCATAATTTTATTAATTTTATATTGCTTAACAGTTTTTAGAACAATTTCCTTATGCATTTCTAAAGGAAATTCATTATTTGAATGCATTATAATCTGGGCGTTGTTGTGTAATGTTTGGACTGTTACACAGAAGGCTGCGAGTTCGATCCCCTATTTAGAAAAATAATGTATATGAATTTTCCTTCTATCCCTCATACGTATTGCAGCGTCCTCCTTTGGTGTGTCCATAGCATTTAATCTGACTGAAGTACAATAAGTCCCGTTTCACACAGAGCAACTTTTGTCGCGACGATTCTTGTCAATTCTCTTTTAAAGTTGCCTTTTATTTCACACGGAGAAACTGTTTTCGCCAACTTTCGTCTACATTTGGTGTAAAATGAATGAAAAAAAAACGAAGAATTAAAAACAAAACGAAGAATGAAAAAACAAGAAACTCCGTACTCTTCTTTCCCCTCTCTACCACAAACTCAAGAGTTGCGCGACAAATGTTGCTCTGTGTGAAATGGGACTAACATACCAAGTCTATGAACTAAAAAGCTTTAATAAAGTTCACGAACTCTCCATCAGATGGCGCACAACAACTATTTTAAGATTAAACATCTGATGCAATTACAGTGTTGCCATATTTGAAGCCCTTTATCTTTCGCCATCTTTAATCCCCTTTACAAAGAAAGCAACAAATTAATTAATAGAAAGAATTTCCTCAAGTTGCTTCTCTTTAACCAAAAAAAAAAATAAATAACTATAAGGGAATACTAAAAAAGCATCGAAAATTTGACCTGATTTTCTCTAAGTTTTATTTTATAATTTTTAAATTTAAATAATTTTATATTATTTTTTATTTTATGATAATCTTCTAAAAAGTTCCTATTCCGCCTGTTTGTATTTAAAAAATTTATACAACATTTACCCTAATTGTTTGCAAAAACGTCTACTGTTATTTATTAAAATGCATAAATCAAAATTAATCAAAAAAGAACTGAACAAATTCAGCAAAAAAAAAAGAGACGAACTACTTATAAAAAAAAAACTCTATCAACTTAAAAGTTTTATCTGTATGTATATTAAAAACAATAAGCGGATTCATGTAAAGGACTTATAAATCGTATACTGTGTCAAGTTTGTAGAATCTCTTTTGTATGTTTGACATAAAACACGTAAACTCACCAATTCTACAAACCATACACTATATACGGGTACAAGACCTTTTATAAATCCCATAAATATTTATTGTCTTTTTTTCCATACATTTCCATACAATTTTGTTTTCTCATTGAATATATAATTTATTGCGAAAATATATTTCAAGGACCCTTATAAAAGTTTATCGTTAAGTTTTGGCAAAAGCTTTTTTTAAATTTACACGAAAAGGATTGACTTTGGAATTAACTTTTTTAATAAATCCTAAAAAGAAAGATAAAACTCTATACAAATACCATATTGAACAAAAAAATATATGAATACAATAAAATATTAAACAAGACAAAAATTGTAAAACGTATGTTACAACGAGTTTTATATGAAACCTTTATATTTAAAAACTATTTTGCTATTACGATGTACATAGATTAGGGCAGAACTAATTCCACTGGACACCATAGCCTGCCGTATAAAGAAATTAACGCATAATAATAAATTAAGGTGTTTTTAAACAATATTTGTAATTTTGTCAACAAAAAGAGGTAGCTAAGGTAAAATGTACCTAAAAAAAAATTTGATGTCTTATTCGAGAATAGTTAAAGAAATGCCCTTTAGAGGTAAGAATTTCCTATCTTGCAAAGGGTGGTTAAATTTTAAGGGCCGATGTTGAATATGAACCACACCTAAATGTCAAGTTTTTTTCTGCATTTCATTTGACATTTCTCAATTTCAGACTAACTCAATTTGAACCATGTAAAGATACACAATCGAGCAACGCGTTAAAGTTATTCAGGCTTATTATGAAAATGGGCGTTCAAATCAAAATGCATATTGTGCACTTCGTGATTTTTTCCGGTCAATTTAATCGTCCAAATGTGCGTACAATCGGAAAAATCGTGCAAAAATTTGAGCAAACCGAATCTGAAGGAAATGGGAAAACACCAGTGCATGCTCGTACAGCTCGTACTGCATAAAATATTGCTGCTGTTCGCGATAGTGTGTGCCCAACAATTGCACCTCTCACGCTCGTCGTTGATGAACATTATGCATAAAGACTTGCATTTACACGCTTACAAGGTGCAATTGACTCAAGAACTAAAGCCTCTTGACCATTCCAAACGTCGTCAATTGTCAGAATGGTGGCAAGAAATGGCAACAGTGGATGATCAATTTTCGAAGAAAATAATCTTCAGTGATGAGGCACATTTTCACCTCAGTGGATTCGTCAATAAGCAGAATTGCCGCATTTGGGCGAATGATAATCCAAGAGTGATTGTCGAAAAAACAATGCACCCACAAAGAGTAACTGTTTGGTGCGGTTTATGGGCTGGCGGCATCACCGGGCCGTATTTCTTCCAAAATAAGGCAGGTCAGGCAGTAACTGTGAATGGTGTTCGCTATTGTGAGAAGATAACGAACTTTTTATGGCCCGAATTGAAAGATATGGATGTGCAGGATATGTGGCTCCAACAGGACGGTGCCACTTGCCACGCAGCTAATAAAACAATGGCTCTTTTGCGCGACAAATTCAATGGCCGTGTTATCTCACGTGGTGACGATATCAATTGGCCGCCAAGAACATGTGATTTGACACCGTTGAACTTCTTTCTTTGAGGTTATTTGAAAGAAAAGGTCTACGTCGATAAGCCAGCAACAATTCAAGAGCTAAAGGATGAGATAATTCGGCACATTAACGCCATAGAACCTCAATTATGCCTCAGCGTCATCGAAAATTTGGACTATCGGATGGAGGTGTGCCGCCGAGGTCGCGGCGGCCATTTGGCCGATATTTTGTTCCATACATAATTGAACCATACCATATTATCATAATAAAAAGAAATGACAATAATTTCCTAAATAATTTGTGTTTTATTCAAAATCAACAACGGCCCTTAAAATTTAACCACCCTTGAATGGACATCACAAACAAAGGTTATTAAGCAAATAAATAAGTAAGGTAAGTAGTAAAACTATTTGTGTGTTATTTACTCGCTTAATTTTACTTGGCATGTTCTGTTTTTGATGGGATAGTTTTAATCAATTTACTAAGGCTGTCATCACAACTTCCCTTTTAAAAAAAGAAAAATTTAATCATATTTGCAGGAAAAATAAACTTAAAATACAAGTAAAAATTACTTTAAGGAAAGAACATGTGTAGTAAAACCAAGAACGGTATAAAACTCAGGATATACAAATGCCAAATTTTTAGCTTCAAGTTTAGCCTTGCTGCCACTTAGCCGACACCATGAAATTCTTATGGTGTCGGCTATGAACTTTATGGTCACGGCTAAGTGGCGTCGAGGCAGCAAGACAGCGAGGCTAAACCTGAAACTAAAACATTTGGCATTTTGTACATACTGAGTTTTATACCGTCCTTGGTAAAACTGCCTACTCAATTTTATGATGCAAAATTAATATTAAATGAAAAGGAGAATCATCATATTGTCAAAATTTATATTTTTATTAATCTGTAAATGTACTCCCCTCTATGGTGAGTTAGAAGTGAAACTTGGTATGGTCTGATTTTACTGGGACTGAATGCATTTTCTAACTACCATAAATATTTTACATACTATTTATATTTTTAAAACTAAATAAGTGTCAACTTCATGTACTTTATAAAACGTGAAATACGTCATAAGTAAAGCGGATGTCTCTTTGAGTATTTAAAAGTTAACATGGAAATTTTAACATCTTGTTGTATGGTCAAGAAGCCCTTCAAATACACGTAATTTTATGGGAAAACATGAAGGTGTGTCATAAGTTAAATAAACTGACTATAAGTACATAAATATTAGGGATGCCAAACCGGAAATCCAAATTCCAGTATTTTTTTTGAAAAATTCCAGGAATTTTTTTCTTTTAATATTGATATACTAAAAAAAGCACAAATTTAAATTTTTCTTGTAATTTTCACATATTTACAAAATAAAAAAATATTGTCAAGAACTGAAAGAATTCAGCAAAAAACTTGTAAAAAAGACTTAAATTTTACTGTGCCGAATCTTTAAGTACCCTTCACCAATATCCTGTAAAAAAGTTCTCTACTAGTTTTGATACAAATAATGTAAAAAACTTTAGAAATAAAATAATGGATGTGAAAAAAATTTTGAAGTGAAAAATTTTTTGGATGTGAAAACAAATTTTGAGGTGAAAAAATTTTTTTTAATGTGATAAAATTTATTGGGCTGAAAGAGCTTTATGTCGTGAAAAAAATGTTAGTGGTTAATAAAACTTTTTGAGGTAAAAAATATTTGAGGTGAATATAAAATATTATTTAGATCTTAGAGACTGGTAAAAAAAGAAGTGAACATTTTTTATTTGACAGTCGCTACTATGAAATTATATGTCAAAAGTCCTCACAAATGTATTGTAAAATAGCAACTATTAAATAATTATAAATAAAATAGTTCATTTAATAAATGAAATTAATTATTTAAAAATAAAATAATGGGTAAAAATATACCCGGGATTTTTCAATACCTATCCAAATTGATTTCCCTAATAAATATACATATAAATATTCATAAATTATTAATTTCAATGTCATAAAAAAAAATTGTTTTTCATTTGAATTTTTTATACTATTTACCATTAAGTTCTTTTGTATATATTATTTAAATGTAGCGTTAAAAATTCATACAAACTACGTGTATTGTACAAATATTGAATATGGTAATTGTAATGGAAAACTTTCTGCAGAATAATATTGCTTTATAAGTAAATAATTCTTTAGAAATTGAGCAGAAAATATTTCGAATGGAATATGTAACACAATGGATATATGCATGCAGCAACAAGTATTTAACATTTAACATATTATAAGGGCATTATTGATAAAAGAAAAGTTAAGGGACGAACTACCAAGGGACAAACTAAAGTTATTACCCTCCCAAGTAAAAATGTTTGTATACAATCATATCTTATCTGTGTTGAAACAAGAGTATTACACAAAAACAAGAATGTATTTTAATTCAAATAACTGGATTTATTAAAAAAAAAAAGTTTTATAAAATCACAGCTCTTTTGTTAGTAAATTATGGCTCAAAATAAATAGCTTTAAACAAAATTGTCAGCAATTGGGTATTACACACAGTAGGTATTCAGATATAAACATAAAAATATTATCATCGAAATATATGTGACAATATTAAATTATATTTATTCCTATAAGATTGGATTAATTAGATGAGATCACATCTACGATACAATGAAATCTTATCTTATTTTTTTATGTGATCGAATTATACAAGACCAAATACAGTATATAATTCAAAATTATATTTAACCGGGAAAGGCTTGTAAAAACTTTTATATATGATTATTTACGACCATACGTATCTAATTTAATTCCATCTAGTTATACTCAAATTTAAATTAATCAAATTTGGTAAAAAAAATACAAAAATTTTTTAAAGGTTAATAAGCACAAAAGCGTTTATGATAGCTTCTAAAAAGGTTTCGAGGTTTCTTAAAATATTTAATGGAAACCAAATAACTTTTCAGACATATGGGCGATTCTGAAGCCAATTAAGCCAACTCTCTCAAATAAATTTAATAAAAAAAAATTAAATACCTTGCAAAATATTTACTAAAATCAAATATAGCAAAGAAATGAAATGAAAAATAGATTCTCAACAGAATTTCTCTCGTCAATTAGATAAGTTAGATAAGTTACCCGATCTGAATGTATTACTATCGAGAAATGTGCTGATTTGGATAAAATTTTAATATTATTTTAATTTATTTTAGTGCTGATTTTTAGAACTAAAAACACTTTTTAGTGCTATTTTAAGTGGTTGTCCTATTTCTATACATGAGTCGGTATCTTCACTACCTGTCCCTTTTTTTAATCTATGTAACATTTTAAGGCAATTTAAATTTGTAGGTGTAAGTTTTAATTATAAATAACATTTCCTTCAATATCCATTTTTTTAAAATTAGAAAATTTTTTGCTAATTTTAGCAAATCAGTTTTCAAAAATTTGTAAAATGATTTCTGAAATTTGCAACAAAAATTTTTAAATATTCTGTAAAAATTCTGTAGTTTGTAAAATGTAAATAGCAAAAAGACTTCCTAAATAAAAATTCTTTTACTAAAAATCAATACAAAAATAGTAAATTGGAATTAAAAACCGTTTACAAATTTTTCTACTAACTTTTTTTTCTGAGTGTATGAAAAAAAAGTACAGTTTTTTAAACGAAGGGGATTTTAAGTTTATTATTGGAGGGATACACTTACTAATGGGGGTTTTAGAAATGTGCTGATTGCTTTATTGTTTTGAGTTTAAAGATCAAATACGTTACGGGAATTTAAAACTTCTTTTTTAGCTCCCAGCAAAACCACACATTACCTAATAATGGGTAAAGTAATGTGTAGCCATTGGGTCCCATGGATAATTTTACACCTTACTTCGCTGATGAATTTTACAGGCGATGAGCCTCAAAGTAAAGTATATACCCATTACTTTAGATGTGATAATGTAAGGGGTTCCTTATATGGTTACGAGAATGGAAAAAGTAATGTGTCTAAAAATAGGTTTAAAAAAAGAGCAATTTTTATTTAATAAAAAAAAATGATTTCAAATATTTTAAACATTATTAATAATAATGTGGTTATGATGGGATTTGAACCAGGGAACTCTGGTTGCCAGCCAAGAACTCTACCCACTGAGCTATCGACGCATATTGTATTTGATTGCTTTAAACTTAAATGAATTGTTGCGCTTCGTTTTTCGCTAGTGTTGTCAAAACAAACATACATTACCCTTTTGCTTACAAAAAACACAAAGTAATGTATCTAAAAATAGATTTTCAAAATTATTATTGCTTAACATTTATAAATCATATATTACGTAATCAATAATAAGTAACTTATTACTTTATGCTTGCAAATAATGAAAAAGGTAACGAGCTATCATTACAAGGTAACGCATTAGAATATCGCACCCATTATCAAAGTTTTTCTCCACATTCCCTATTATATAGTTTGTATCGTTTATGATATCATTTTCGGACAAACTTATCACCGAAATTATATCGTTTATACATGATTCACAATCTATCACCGAAATGATTGATTTGATAACAAAAAAAAATTTAATTCACATTTGTCGTTTTTTCCTCATAAAATATGAATACTCCAAAAAGATTCTAATGTTTGTTGGGGATACGAATATTTAAAGCATTATTTTAATATTATTTAAAGGCAGGTGTTTCAAACGGAATGTAGTATTATGTTTATAAACTTATTCTATCATTTATGACATCCTACAAAGTTTTCACAAACATTTTCATTCAGTAGAAAAAAAAATATATCTATTTTGTTGCGATATTGGCCATGACCTAGACGTTGGACATATGTTTGCTTGTTTGGTTAGTAAGTTTGTTAACAGAATGAATGGTTGGTAGATATACAATGTATGGTAATTTGCCATGTATGTACTTTCATTTAAAAATTCACATTTACAAATGTACAAAGGTAGCTCTACATAAAGTAAATAAATAATGTACAATGCGTTTTAAGAAAAATATAATGCGGAAAAAGTTTGTAAATTTACTACTATAAAATGGGTAATGTTTTATGTAATATTACGAAAATTCGGTTAATAAACACCAAAGGCGTAAAACTTTCATACACACTTTCATATACAATAATACACACACGAAGTATTTTACGACACTATGTGTTTAGAATTAAACACATTATGCCTAAAATTAGAATTATTTTGTTGAATATCAATTTTACGCACAAACAAAGCAAATATACTAAATTATAATGGTAAAAAAATTATTAAAAATTGAAAAAATAATTTTAAAATTAAAAAAAAAAAATCATAGAAAAAATTTTTTTTTCTCAAATGAAAAATTTGTCTTATTTTTTATTTAAGTAATCATGGAGAATACACAGAAAAAGTTATTAAACACTAGCCGAAATCTAATAAAACCATTTAATTTTTGTGTTATTGTGAATTACTAAACAATTACAAATGTACAACAGTAGTACTTGTGTTAGTGATTTAAAAAATTTGTTAATGTGTCAAAAGCATTAAGAGAATCAAAAAACATCAAATCTGTAAGTCAATTTTACATATTTAAAAAAATTGTTTTTACATAAATTATTGGTAAAGGTTTTATATTTAATATCGTGCCTAAACTAAATACAAATACTACTTCTACTACTCGTAAAAGTTTTGACCAAAATTTGAGAGCAAAATTCTTGATTGTTTTACACCTATGTAATTTATTGAAATCCATTAAAGAACTTTAAGTTAAAATAAGAGAAAATATCATTTAAAATAAATTATATTTTATTTAAAAACCAGTCTACTTACTTTTCATTTAAATCAAAAAGGTTTTGTTATTTTTTTTTTTTGTTATTTTGGTTGCTTTTTATCTGCACTGTCTACAAACACATTTTGTTTGAATGGCCTCATTTATGTACACCCAGAAAACAGTATCAGTTGTGGCCCCCGAATTTGTTGACAACTATTTTCATATTAAATTATATTTTTAGTTGTAAAAGCCAATATGCAGTTGTACAATTTAATATTTATATTCCACAGAAATATTATTACGTTCCACAAAATCTTATTTAAAAAAAATGTATTTTTAGATTTTTTCGGTATCGAACCTGGGCAATCATGTTCATAGTTCACACTCTTGCTTACTGCACCACAACTTATTTTAATTTTCTTTAATATAATTGCCATTTAAACTTTTGAATATTTTATTTCAATTAAAAAAAAAAAAATTTTAAATGTTTGCCTTTTCCGGGATTTGAACTCGGAAATTCTGAGTACTGAGCTCCCTTGTGGTGAGGTACCACAAGCACTTATAAGTTTTGATGGCTAATTATGAATTTAAACAATTTGTAAGGAAAACAAATATTATTAAAAAATTTGTTTATCAATACTAATCATTACTGCCGTCTATTATCAATACAATCCACAATTCGGTTGTTTCTACTGCAACCTTAATTAAATGACATATTTTATCAGAATAATCGTACTTGTAGTTACCACTTTTGACAATTGTTTGAAACAGACAAACAAAGTTTAAATTTGTAATAACTGTAGCGGAAACAAATAAACCCCAAATTTCTGTTTTGTGGGTAAATTTTGATTAAATTTCAAACAAATGAAAAAATTAAATAAAACTGAAAAAGATCGGTAATTTTAAACAAATGTATAAAAAAGTTAAAATAAAAAATGAATGTATGTTGCTTTATTTTTAGCTGAACTGAAAACTTTAAACTTGATAACACAAAAGATTTAATAAGAAGAATCCTTTCCTAGAAGATATTAGGTCTGTACGAGGTAATTTTGGGTAAAGTCTGGTAAAATGAGAGTAAGCAAAAAATTCTCTCACAAAACCATAAAAATGCCCAAAATACTGCGAACGCACAAAACCACATTTCATACCCAAAAATAAACGTCAAATTTATTCATATTAAAAAACTTAATAAATATATTTGAAATTGCAAATATATATTTACATTTTCAAATGTATTTTTCATTATTAACAAGGAAAAGTTGTTTATAGTAAACTTTTATTTAACTTTTTTTTTCAAAAATGCAAAACAGTTAATTTATTAGCAACAGCTGATGATTTGACAATTTTACCATTTTACCCAAACAAAAAGTACGGGTAAGTTCTGGTAAAAAGAGAAACACAATTACTCTCTCATGATCGCTCTCATTTACCCAATTTTTGTTACAAGAAACGCTTTCTGGTAAGATTGGGTTCCCGCGGGCACCCGCGGCAATGTACGTCGAACACACCTATTATGAATACCTTTGTGTTATAAAAACTTTCAAAAACCTTTAAAACCCTATTTTGAATCATTTTTGTATATTTTTTTTTTACCAATTTTGATTAATTCGTTATTGGAAATTTAGACATTTTAAATTATTTGAAAAATTATTTTACAAAATTGTTCGATTAATCCCGTCAAATTTTTAGCTTCAGCGGTTTGAATAAGGACGCAACGCATTTTTCAACTTTCAAAATTTTTCAAAAATGCTATCTTAAAGGATGAACCTATGTACAGGCCAATTTTCAAGTTCCTAGCTCCTCTTTAAACTTAATTTTACCTTGTTATAAATTAACTCATACCACAAGGAACACATATTTAAAATTTCATAATTCATTTATCAATTTAAATCCAAATTTTTGCCAAGTTCCCGCCAAAATGTCTAAAAGGCACTTTTTTAGACAATAAGTCCATACTCCAAGTAACACATATAAAATATTTATTATTTTTAGTTTGGATACGCTATAAAGGGGTGAACTTTTGCCCATTTTAAGTCTAATTTTTTTACGTTCCCGATGAAAATTCCAAAAAGTATCTTATCATTTAATTACCCCATGCTCTAGGGAATACATATTTTAAATTTAAATTTTTTTTCTTTTGAACCCCATAATAAATTAAGTCATAGATTGGTTAAACGGATTGGTATATTAACATTTTCTATTGCTGAATTCAAATTTTTGTAACTTAAGCTCAAATTGAATTAATTTATTCGAAGCTCTGTGATAGATAAAGAATTTTATTTTCTTTAATTTCTTTATGACCCTAATCACAATAATAGAGATAATGCCAAACTTTTCATGCTCTATTATGCCATTCTCATTCTTATTTTATATTACACTTTATTTTTTTTTTCTAAAATTTTCTGAAAACCGGATACTTCTGATGGATTAGGTTAATAAAAATGTTATTTTTCTTATAATTGAGTAATTTGTTTTCTTTCAAGTAAAACTATTGTGCGGATTGTTGTATGTGCCATCAACACATAACTTCAATTCTCGTTTTGTAATGTTAAAATAAATTAAAGAAAATATGTTTTAAAATGATGATGAACACAGTATTTTAAGCAACGTGAGCTTAACAAATAAGAAATCATATATATACAAGCATGTTTAGAAGCAAACAATAACGCAAGAAATTTATTGAGGAGATTTAACTTACGAAAAAAAAATCACATTTATTTCAACGAAAATAATATGACAATTATCATGTTAGATTAAAATCGGCTTAATATTTAGGTTGTAAAACAATCTTGTTAACCATATAACACATTTTTTGTAATTAAAACTGTGGATTTGTTTGTTAATACATATTTTTTATTTAATTTAAATTTTTTATACACATTTATATTGTCCTTGGAGGAGGATTTGGATTATATGGTCCAGTGCTACCACCAAATGGTGGTTTATTTCCTCTACTTAGTCCTGCAGCTACTTGTTGACTTCCAAAAAGAAGAATGATTACCAACATCAAAAGAGATCCAATTTTAAAATTCATTTTTAAAGCGAAATTCAATAAAAACTGATTACCATAAATTCAACGTAGAGCTATTTATACGAAAAGCTTATGAAAAAAAATGTAATGAACCTTTTTTTTGAACTGATATTAAAGAAGGGGATTTTTTATTGTTTTAAGACACATCTGTAGTAGTAATTCTTATTGATTTAATGGGAAATACATAACAAAGAAGGGTACCAACTAGCCGAACTAAATTATGTTTTTTAAGTTTCTATGACATTTGAATAATTTTCTTTAAAAAAGCGTATGACCAAAATCAGAATGTCGGACCAGTCTTTACGGTTTACGATCTTCACTGTTCGACCGGGTACATTTTTGGTAATTTTAAATTTTATTCTTAAGGCCCCAACAAAAATTGGCTTAAGTGACTTAAGCTTTGTTTCAAGTCAACAAATGTTGACTTAAGTTTGCCCCAAATTATGCAACACATTTTCACAATTGCATATTTTTTATTTAAATTTCTTGAATTTGTTTTGTTTTAATTTTAAATAATTATTTTTATTTATACATAATTTTTTGACATGTTTTTAATTTGATTAAGTTGAGTTTCGAAATTTGACTTAAGCTAAATATGGGTACTATGGCTCTTTTCAATTCAACTTCGCTTAATATAGTTGGCCTTAAATAATAGATAAATTGCTTAAATTTATATAAATTTGATAACAAAAAAATGTTAAAATATTTTATAAAATCGAAAAAATTCTTTTATGGATACAAAATTGATGGATTTTCATACAATTCATGGATTTTTATACAATTTATCAATTTTTAAAAAAAAATTTGAATTAAAAAAAAAATTATAGATTTTTATAAAATTTTTCGATTTTATAAAATTTTTTGGTTTTTAAAAAAAAATCTAGTTGTTTTATCAAATTTATATAAATTTCAGCAATTTTACATTTATATAATTAAAAGTAAAAAGTGCCGAAACGTATCAGACGTTTGATCAATCGATCTAGACAGTAAAGACCGGCTAGACCGGTCGACCGAAATCCAGGTAATACAGAGAGAAAACAGTGGCAACCGAATTTTTTTGCCAACCGAATGGTTATACAAACGAATTTCAATTTAAACCATATATTTCAATTGTATAAGGAATACATTTGGTTGCGGCAACCAAATGAAGCAGTTGCTGCAACCAAAATATTTAGTTCGCAAGAAATTCGGTTGTCACGATAAATGTGCTTTTTCTGTGTAGGAGGCTTTTCGCACACTGGCTAAATTATAATAATATAAGATTATTCTATATTTTTTTTTAAGAAATTCATTTTTAACAGGCCGCGATTACGACAAATCTGACTTTATTTTTAAAATTATTTCACCTCAATCAACGCTTACAGCGATAATTATAAATTTCAATACAGTTTTCAAACAATTTCTATAAAAAACAAAGGAGCCCTTCCAAAAAATGTTGAACCGATTTTAGTCATTCTTGGATATCTTTGGATTTTACTAAATATTTGGCATGTGAATATTCGACGTTTCTATGATATCTGTTCACTCTAATAAGTTTTTGTGTATAACATACTCTAATTAATTTTTGTGTTAAAATTTTCGCCATTTATAGTAACATAAGAAACTGCTCTCTGATGTAAACAAAATTTAAAATAAAATTGATTTAAATTTTTTTCATTAAAATGTTTTCTGTGTTTGCTTAAACAGCAAATGTATGTGATTTTGCAATATAATCCTAGGTTTGCATTTTTTCGTTCCATGCTGAAAAATTGCCTAAACTGGAAAAGAATTCTTAAGTGGATGTTTAAAATATTTAGAAAACACATCGAAATAAAAAAATAAGAATTTTACTTTATTTGTGTGCCCTATTTTATGCCCTCCGCTATATTAGGTGGGGGTACATATCACTTTGTCATTCCTTTTGTAACATGTCGAAACATAGAGTTAAGACCCCATAAGTATTTACATATTTTCGTGATCTTTATGTGATAGTAATTTAAAAATAAATTTTTCATCACAAAAATTTTTTGTCACCTTAAAAAAATTTTTTCACTTTAAAATTTTTTTTTCACCACAAAATTTGTTTTCACATGTAAAAAAAAATGTTTCACCTCAAAAAATTCTTTTCACCTCGATAATTCACTTCTAAAGCTTTTTACAATTATTACATTATTTGTATCAAAAACAATAGAGATCATTTGTTTAGAACATTGGTGCAGAGTATTGAACAACTCGGCACAGACGAATTTAAGCGTTTTTTACTTGTTTTAGGATCAAATTTCCTGGTATGGTGGAAATTCACTTTTTTTCTTATTTACATAGTTGGCAAGCAATACCTTTTCATTAAAACGGTAGTTGCCCATCACGCTCTGATCAATACCGATACGAAAATTTTAAAACTGCGGTTGCAATAGTAATATGTGTCTTTAAATATCACGAGGTTTATTTCATAATATTACCTGTTAAATTTTGTTATATTTGCAAAATACCGTTATAAATCGGTGTTTCGGTAGTTTAGCGTTATTATAACGGTAGTTTTAGATATTTCAAAATAGAACCGGTAAAATAGCGCAATAAACACGGTTATACAAGACACTTGCCTTTAATGGAATGACCATTTTAAAATTTTCATATCGGTCTTAAAGTAGCTGTGGTAGCCAACTACCGTTATTACGAAAAGGTATATTGAATGCCGAACATGCTTATTTATCATATTATTTGACGGAATAAATTTTTACGATGATCTGATTGAAAAAATTCCCAAAAATTCTTTTATTATTTAGCTTTTAAACCCCTAATGCCCAACCTTGCCAAAAAGTGATCTTCAGATCTTAATAAGTTTTTGGCTAAATAACATTTTTTTGTTAAAGCATTGCATCAAGCCTTTAGGAAATAAATTTAAATTTAAAAAAAATAAAAAAGTATTTCAAAAATCGTCATAAATATATTATTGCTTTGGTATTAATTTTTTTTTGGAGTTCTTACTAAAATGAGTATTATTTTTGCGCCACGACTCACAGGATATTATCAGGACACGATTTAGAAATATCTCTTTAACTTAAGAACTAGCTGAAAGTTTTTTTGAAACTAGACGTAGTAGATATACTTTGAGTTAGTAGCACGCAGAACTATTTTCGTTAATTTATTGATGCTTATTGTCAATTTTGCCAAATTTTGCAATGTTCAAACAGTGAAAATCGACATAACGGTGAAAATAACAAACTTACTGAGTAAAATAAATTTACTCTCAAAAAGAAAATTTTCTAAAAAAAAATGTACGCGAAAGAAATTTTGCAATAATTTACAAGTTTGTTAAGCAACTGATTGTCAAACTAAATGCAAAAATAAATTCCCATATAATATAAATTATATATAAGAAAAAGGATTCGTGATGTAAAATATTAAGCAGAAATATTTTAGAAGGTTTTTTAACTTTTCCCTAATTAATTTTACAATATTTATTGCTTTGCATTTGCATACAACAACGTAGGTGTAAAACATAATTACTTGTATTTACAAAAATTTATTATATGTTTTTTTGCTTGAAAATTCTTAAATTTGTCCAGTAAAAATTTGCAAACTATCAACGTAGAACTGCCACTTTTTTTACAAATATGTACAAATTATCCAGTAAACTAGAACTTAATTAAAAATTTTAGTTACTAGAAATAACCTAATCTAGAACAACGAACTTAAATCTAGAACAACAAACTTAAAGAATCTTGACGAAGCCGTTTATAAAATAAAGACGATATAACAAACAAAATATTTATGAAAGTTAATAGCGGTACCTAATCATGTTATTGGAAATTGTCAAATACAAATATTAAAGCTTAATAAGTTTATTGAACCATTTGCGTCCTGTAATATTCGTCCTATTTAATTTGTCGTCATTTTCCTTTTATTTCTAGTAGAAAAAGCACTACATTTTATGATTTTTTAACAAAAACTATAATGAAAATATTAAGTTGTCATAGCAGGGAGTACACCCACAACATTTCTTACAATACTTTCAACATGAAATGAAACAATATTTAATGAATTTAAAGCAAAAATAAAAATATAATAATATTTTACTTCTTAATTTTTTTTATCGCAATAAGAAATCGAACTTGCGACCTCAAATCTAGTCCTCTACCGCTGAGCTATTTTGTTTCCTAAGAATGTTGACCAGTGGGAAACCGGTTCATTTAAATGAAAGCGACCGGTCACATTAACATGTGTCTGGCTTAGGAGGGGGGAATTTGCTCTTTGTTACATGTCACAGAAAGGACGCAGGAGAACCTGTCACAAGACTGACACAAAAGAACCTGCCACAAGACTAACGTAAAAACACTGATCAGAGAACCTACGCGAATGACCTGGTGATGTGTTTTATATCTAAAAAAGTTTAGATAATCATATGTGCCCTTATCTAATAATATATTATTTACATATGTCAGTACGCATTACCGTATATAATTATATATTATGTTATTTTTTTTTTTTAAATTACCTTATACAAGGTGGCGCAAAAGTAATCCTCCTATCAGAAAATGCTATAAATTTTGCGATTGGCCCCTAATGTCAGTTCTGTTTTGACATTTGTGTAGTAAACACATGCGAAATACACGTTAATAAACAATGTTACACTACACTGCTCCAGAACGCGGAATATTGGTGACTATTTATTTGAGCAATAATGAAGATGTTTTTCATCAAAAATAATCATGAGTGATGAGACCCATTTCCATCTTAGCGGGTACGTAAATAAGCAAAGATTACGCTTCTGGGGCACTGAAAATCCGCGTGTAACCCACGAAGAGCCATTACACCCGCTCAAAGTGACTGTATGGTGTGCTGTTTTCGCTAGAGGAGTCATCGGACCTTTTTTCTTCGAAGACGTCGCGGGCCAAACGGTTACTGTGAATGGTGAGCGCTACAGAGCAATGATCAACGAGTTCTTTTTGCAGCAACTTGATGAATTGGGATTGGAAAACATGTGGTTCCAACAGGACGGTGCAACGCCACACACTGCACGTGCCACAACCGATATGCTGAAGGATGCATTTCCCGGGCGCCTAATCTCCCGTTTTGGCGATTTGCACTGGCCAGCAAGATCGCCTGATTTGACCGCTCCAGACTTCTTTTTGTGGGACTTTTTGAAGTCGCGGGTTTATGTCAACAAGCCTCAGACTCTTGCAGCTCTTAAAACAATATCCGTCAAGAATGTGAGGACCGATCGCCGGAAGTTTTGGCCAAAGTGATGGAAAATGCCATAAAAAGGGCTCAAATGACAATCAACTGTTCTCGACTTGATGTAAAAAAAATTAAAAGACCAAATAAAAATAATCCACAAGAAGAATCAATGTTTTTCATTTTTTTTTTTTAAATTACAGCCAAAAAACATCGGAAGGTTATTTTTGCGCCACCCTGTATTATGACATATATAAGCACATCTAGATATATATTCATCTTTATAAAATTTGATATGATTTGTATGATACTATGTGGTATATATTATAATAATATAAAATTATATATAACACTATATATAATTTCACATGGCTTACACGAGACCCTATTTACTTATATATGACTTATACAGAACCATACATAATTATATTTGCTATCTAATATTTGAGATATAATAATATATGGTCCATTATCAAAAATAGTTTTTAATATGGTATGAAATATAATTATATATGGTCCAACATGAGAAATATTTTCTGATATGGTATAAACTATAATTATATATGGTACAATATTTGCAAACAAATTTGAGGTATTGTTATATATAAAATTGTTGCACGATAAGTCTAGCGGAGCAGAAACTTTCCCTAATAGGTCCCAATGACGTACCTCCATGGGGTACCTCCCAAAAACGTTGTGGAAGGTATGTGGAACCTATTGGGGAACGTATGTGGAACCTATTAGGGAACAACGTACACTATTTATGAACCGATTAGGGCGGGAGTGGGTGTTAATGAAAGGGCTAATTAAGACGATTATTTCGTCCCTAAACCCCAAGGTCGTGACTCCCATAGGGGACACCCAAATTAATTTCCGAGATTTCTCTCAACACCGCCCATGATCTGCCATTTTTCGGACCAATTTACGTCTTTCTAAGTCCCCAATTATATTTCTGGATCTAATTAGATCTGCCATTTTTCAAATTAATTAAGATCCTTCTAAATCCCCAATTATATTTCTGGATCTAATTAGATCTGCCGTTTTTCAAATTAATAAAGATCCTCCTGAATCCCAAATATATAGCTCGATCTAATTTGATCTACCATTTCTCGGATTAATTTAGATCTTTTCGAATTCCCAAATATATTGCTGAATTTAATATAATCTCGGATAATTTAAAGTGAATAAAATATATATTAATAATAAAAAAACAAATACTCTGTACAAATTAAGTAATATGCCGTTCACAGGATAGATCCTTTGAGAACCACAATCTATATTAAAATGAAAAATTGCTTTTAAATTGCAAAAACATTTTTTAAATGCAGAAACCACACATTGAAAATTCAATTAAAATTTAGAAAATTACACTTAAAAACCAAATAACATAAATTTTAATTAAACAAATTAATCTAATCTAAAATTTTAATTAAATTAAATTTCAATTATAACGAATGAAACTTTTTTATAAATATGATGAAACTTTTTCATAAAATGAAGAAGTATTTCATAAAGCTTACTTAATATTTTTTTAAAAAATGTTCATCATATTTATGACGAAAATCTAGGAAGTTGAGAGCAGGCAGTCAAATTAGGCTACAAGCCTAAGCGCCTTGCCAGAGCTTTTTCGTATGTATTTTTCAGACTAGGTATTGATCTTTTATAAATTAATAAGAAAAAACTGATAAAACCTGCGTGTAAAGAACAGTTTTGCTAAATACAACATATTAGTAGAATGCCGTTTTTTAAAACAACTAAACCGAATATTCGGTAGGATTTTATACACTAATTTGCATTTCTAAAACTACATACAGCATTTTATGTGTTGTTTGTTTACTAATTATTGTAGATAGTAAATTGCTACAATTATAAAAGTAATGACCGCAAATTTATTACCAAACGAAATCACCTTATAATAATGTTTATCTTAAATTTGTTTTAATAAACGAATAAAATTATTTAATGCCGTAAAAATTATAACGAAATATATAGTACCTATGTACTTTGATTTTTGTATTAATAAGAACATTTATTTAGATAGGTACCTCTTTAGCATATTGGATATACAAGTTAATAATGTCGATTTGGACAACAGATGGCATAACTATCACATATGGTTTGTGTCAATAATAAAAAGTGTGTGATATTTTGGAGACTTAACATCTGTGATTATAATTCAGTATTCGATAGACGCCAAAGTGTAAACACACATTTTTTCAATCGCTTTAATAATGTCGAATTTTATGCCTTAAAAAGATGTTTTGCGAGGAAGTCTGATAACCTTCTTTCATTTGAAGAAAACGGCTGCTGAAAGTTATCGATTGTTGCTAAAAGCTTACGGTCAACAGGCACCAACTCAAAAAACTTGTGAACGATGGTTTGTGCGATTCAAAAGTGGTGATTTCGACACAAAAGACAAGGAGAGGCCTGGTCAGCCGAAAAAGTTTAAAGATGAGGAATTGGAAGCATTACTAGACGAAGATTGTTGTCAAACGCAAGAAGAACTTGTATTACATTGGAAGTCACACAACAAGCCATTTCATCACGTTTAAAAGCATTAGAATTCATTCAAAAGCAATGAAATTGGGTCCCATATGAATTGAAGCCAAGAGGCGATTTTGCATGTCGGAAATGCAATCAACGAAAAACGACCAGACATGAGGACATAATCTTTCATCATGACAACGCTTGGCCACATGTTGCAAGTCCGGTCAAAAACTATTTGAAAAACAGTGGATGGGTAGTTTTGGCTCACCAGCCTTATAGCCCAAACCTTGCCCCTTCTGACTACCACTTGTTTCGATCGATGCAGAACGCCCTTACTGGAATAAGCTTTACTTCAGAACAGGGTATCAGAAATTGGCTTGATTCATTCTTTACCTTAAAACCGGAGCAGTACTTTTGGCGCGGAATCCACACGCAGAGAAAAAACATGGTTGGGACAATCATATACAAAGAGCATCATATATTTTTGGGTTAATGATTGTGCCAATCATAGTCGTACTATAATATGGTTATCATATTATGATAATAAAATAACCGTAATTTGGTCCCCAAAGTTATATTATTATTCAAATATTACCATATTATGATTCTAAATAAACATATAATGATCTTGAATTTATCACATGATGGCATGTAATCATAATATACTTAAAATATTATCATATTATGGGGACCATAACTATATTACGATTCCTGGTTTATAATTATATGATCCCTACAATAATATATATCATCCTTCTTATTATATTAAGATTATTAATATACACAATATGACTATCTAATATCATATTATGGCACATTAATAAGCATATTATGATTTTCATATATATATTATAAATATATATATATATATATATGATTGTTTTTTAAGACATTTTGTAGTAAAAACAAACGGACTGAACTGATAAAATTTTGGTTTTTATTAAAACAAGACAATATTATGACTCTTAATGTCAAAGTCATGTTTTATTTGATGTATAATTATTTATTGATTGTTACCAGCATTTTATGATCAGAGTTTTTGTTACCAGAATATGGTTACAGCCAGTCATGTTATGAAATAGAAGGTCTCAATCATAAAGTAGTGAAATATTTACTATAATAATGATGGTAGCGACCATGTTGATGGTTAGAAAACCAATAACATTGCAGATTGCAGCAAGCACAATAAATTAGCAGTGATCATGTCGCAACCATGTTTTTCCTTTGCCTGCATGTGCTACCGGAAAGATGGGAAAAATTAGTGGCTAACGATGGACAATACTTTGAAGAATGTATCAATTCATTTTGTTATTATAATAAGAGCATTTTTCAAGCAAAAACATCGACATTATTAACTTGTATAAATTTGCAATATAAGTATGTAATTATATTAAGTATATTTAAATTTCTTATAATTTTAAAAATGAAATTTTTGTAAATCTAGTTTTGGGAAATTTATTTTAAAATAGTGTTTTCAATTTTTGACCTATTTTTAAATTTTACAAAAGGGAATGGTAAAGCTAATCATAATAACTTCTGCATTAAAAAATTTTAATTTTAATTTTGGCCAACTAAGTGTAATTATATTGACCCCCACACTGTAAAGTATTCCATTGTGGTTAATCGTTTCAATTTGTAATCTCTATATTGGTTTATTCTAAGAATAATTTAAATTTCAAGGTTATCATTGAATATTTTATTTTCAATTTTATTACAGCGGAAACGGAAGTTCAATGTTACGAAAAATTATTAAAATAATATAGAAACCACAATGTGTGTAGAAAAACAAAAAAGAAAATGTTTATTTGTGGTACGAGTAAATTAAGGTATTTTAAGTTTATGTAATTTAATGGTGAAAAGTAAAAATAAAGAAGAAAAACATAACGAGTTAAGCTTATTTTTACTACAACATAAAAATAAAACCAAATGTAAACAAAACAAAAAAAAACACAAGAATTAAAATTGATTTTGGTTAAAAACAACCTAAGTATACCCTACACCACCCTTAGGTTGCGTTTATATTACAATCGAAATGCAGTTTCAACTAGATTTCAAAATCTAGTTCGTGTATCATATTGTACACTTCCATATGTTCAAAAATATTGTTTAAACTGGATTTCGAGCGTAATGCAATTGCAGTCTTACAGTTGCTGGTTCATTAAAGCTAGAAAATTTAGGAGAGAACAGACATTTAAAAACATTATTCCTTATATGAATTTTAAAAATTTGAGGATTTAATTCGCGAATTTATTTTTCTGATTGAATTTATTACTACCATGATTCTATCTTTATCTTATTAGAAGAATCAAGTTAATTTAAAGAATTCTTTTTATAAATCAAACGAAATGATTCAATTTAAATAATTCAATTTCAAATAAAATCAATTTTAATTTGATTCGCGAATCAAAAAAATTATTATTTTGATTCTCTAATATGATTTGATTGTCAAGTTAAAATAATTCTTTTAAAATTTTTTAGAAAACAGTCACAGGGTGACTTTTCGATAATACAAATTTCGTTTCCATTACATTTTGTTTGTATAAAAATGGATCACCCTGTGGCTGTTTTATAAAAATATATTTTTAGTATTGCAGTATATTAATAGTCTACTAGAGCAAAAATTTTGTCCGTTTTGCCCTATCTCGGTCAGTTTTCGAAATACCAGCCATTTTAAAAAATAGCCATTTTAAAAAATAGCCATTTTAAAAAATGGCAAATATATCGAAAATGGCAAAACAAAGAAAATTGTTGCAAATCTCGGTAGATTAGGCAGGTCCGCGAAGGGTTTCATGGAATTTTTATAAACAGCAGGGTGACTATTTTTTATCAATTCACACGATAATATAAATTAGCACACTCCGATACTACAAATTTCGATTCCCGTTCCATTTTGTTTATACAAAAATGGGTCACCCTGTGGCTGTTTTATAAAATAGATACTTCGAAATGTCTTCCGAACCTTGCCTACTTTTCATTATCGTAATATATTAGTACTCTAGCAGAGGAAAAATTTTGTCCGTCCTCACTTAGTTTTCGAGAAACCAGCCATTTTTTTATCTAGAAAACTAAGCGATATTTGCAAGTTAATTTTAATGTTTTTTTTATATTATTTTAATTCGCAAATCAAATCAATCTTTTTTTAATTAAATTAAAAAAAAAATATGTTTGAAATGATTTGATGTAATTGAATCAAACAATATTCAAATGACATTTATTAATCAATTATGATTTTAAATCTGATTAAATAAATTGATTTACAAAATATTGAATCAACTCGCTGATTTACAAAAAGAATTATTTTTTTGGCGAATGAATTCAATAAAGATTTATCTTTTTCAAGGTCTGGAAGAGAAATATTATTTAACTGTATTATAATTTCAGATTTAGCCCCGTTAATACTTACACGTTTAAAATATAAATAAAAAAATCTTAGACAGAGCAACCCGATAAGCCAGTTGCTACCAGGGAAAAATCTCCATCATATGTATGAAAAACTTTATAAAAATTATGAAAAAAAAAACTTCATACATTTTCTTTCAATGCACCACTTCATAATAATGATGAAACTGATTTGACGTGCTATACAATTTAAAAAATATAGAAGATCCACTCCATTCATTTATGTTATTGGACCGTGCAGGACTAATTTTTCTACAGAAAAATGGATCAATATTTTAGAAATGATCCATAGAAAAAAATATGTCAACTTTAAATAACTGTTCAACGGAAAAAAAGAGTAGTTTATATACAAGAAAAAAATTAAAAATAGTTTATAGAAAACATCAAAACAATTTCGAAATTAGATATCATCATAGAGGAAGAATAGTATAGAGGATGCAACGCCGTCAGCAGCCAAATAAAATTTTATACAGAATACAAAGGTTCGGAAACTTTGAGAAAACAGGGGAAAATTGAGCAAATTTCCCTGATTTCTGCAAAAATTTGAGTAAATTCCCCTGTTTTTAAACCTTTTTTCCAAATCCAATTGGGAAAGCTGCTAAAAACTGATTGGATTTGCAAAGAAATTCAATTGGAATCGCAAAAAATCCAATTTAAAAAGATGCTGAACCTTTGAAATCTGCACATACAAAACTAAGAGAACAATTTTTACGACGTGAGAGACATCGTCATGGTGTGATATCATACAATCGAAATAGGCATCTAGATTTGTCGGGTGTTTTTTTAGAGGTCTAGAATTTTTTTCTCTAATAAAACACATACTTACGATATTAAAAAACAAGAAACTTTTTCCAAGTTGAAAGGATATTTAATGGCAAAAAATTATCTAAATACTTAAGTCTCATAATTAAAATTGGTTCTCCAGTATGGACCAATTTATGAGCAAAAAATTTGTAAATAATGTACTTTTGTCTACAACCATACGTTTGCAATACAAATAAACTGTGAAATGAAAGTTCGTATTATTTTATAGAAGTAATTTTAAGTTTATATTATCTAAAAAATCATAATCACAAATAGCCGATTAAATAACTGCGAATTGAAAGTTCCGAATGCGATTAAAAGGAGGTGGTTGCAGTACACATGTGTCCAAAATTGTTTTTAAGTACTAAATTTGAATTAATAAGCTATCAAATGAAAATTAAAAAATGAATCATTTCGTAAGTGTTTTTGTTTTATTTTAAATTAAAGTTATACACCTCCTTGATTTTTTATTCAAAATTTGAATGGAACTGGACAAGTAAAAACAAGAGATTTTCAAAAACTACCCATTTTTGGTTGTGGTATAAATTGGGATGCAATTTAAAAATATGCGTATTTTGATAGTTTTGAAATTAAATGAAACAAAATGTTTGATTTAAAAACCTCTAATTTTGAATTTTAAATACAGACAAATTGTAATTCCTTCATGGACATATTATTTAATTAATTGATTTATGTTTTGGAAGACAATCGGATAGAAATTACATTTAAAACTTTAATAAAAAAAACATATTTTTCAAATTTAAAATAGCCAGTAAACCTTTGTGGTGTAGGATATATTAAAATTAAATGAAATTGAAAACTTTTTAGCACAACACTCACACAAACCGCAAACGTAAGTAAAAATAAAAACATTTAAACAAATTGGAAAAGCATGTAAAAGAAAATAGAAATAAAAAACAATACAGTGCAAAAAAAAATATATTAGCGGTGTTCACAATCTGTACTCGGCCTTATATTAAAAATATAACCACGTTATTACCGCAATAACACAAATTACCCCAAGCAACAACAATTTTGACAAAAGAAACGTTTTTTTGGTAAAATTATCCTTTCGCGGCAAAGTACGTGGAACAAAAGTAATGTTCTTAGTTTCAAAATAAAATAAATGTATTTTGAAACTTTTTTAAGTAGTGTTTTACAATGAACACTAGATTGTGAATACCGCCATGGAAAATTGAAAATCATTAAAAACTTACCACCAGATTGACGTAAACCAGCACTATTTGGTGGTGTGATATTTGAATTCATAGCATTTGTTGATGTTGATATAGAAGTTGGTTGTTGATGTTGCTGCATCTGTTGTTGATATTGTTGTTGTTGTTGCTGTTGTTGAGTAGAAGTACCCATATTTAATGATGCTGAACTTTGACCCAAATGACCAACTGCACTACCACCACCTCCACTAGTAGCACCACCACCACCACCACCAGCTGATGATGGTACGCTCGATGATTGTTGATATTGTGCAGATTGTTGCATTAAACCTGAAGTCGACGATGGTGTAGGTGAATCGTTACCACATGATGAAACATGGCCATGATAACTAGCTATACGTATGGGTGTACTTGTACTGCTACCCGTCACTGTTAGATTACTATGAGAGCCAGATTTCATGGATATACCACTACCTCCACTAGTACCACCACCACTATTCATAGAACTTTGAGCCATCGAGTGTTTGGCGAGCGAGTAGCAAAAGTTATAAGTTTTTGTAATTTTATTTATAATATAGTGAATTATTGGAATTTTTATGTTGATACTACTAAAAATTCTACGTTGCTTTTAAGATTATATATTTTGCTGTTACAGTAGTTTTTCAAGTCATTATAAATTTAACAAAATATACTAAAATTTGTTCGACTACTAAATTATGTACAGTAAAACACGATTTATAACAAACACGGTTTAAATGAATTTTTTTATATAATAAACAGTTTTTTGATTGGGGGCAATTATCGATTTAAATACAATTTTTTAAATAACATCTATAACAATCGCGAATATAACGAACCAAGTTTATAACGTATACATTTTTTTGATGACTCGACAGTTTTCTTCATATAAATTACTTCTTTTATAATGAATATATTTAAAATGCAGTGTATACTGTATGTATAAATAATACGAATACCAGAGCTTCAAAGATTGAATTTTACAATATTTTGAAGGAATTCCCTAAAAATTGAATTTTATTTACTTTTCTATCAAATGAATTCCTTTTTAAACAATCATGAGAATTCATTCTATCGAACTCACATCTAATGAATTCAATCAATACATCTCATTCGACTTTACCAAATCACTAAACTTAATCATTAGGAATTCATTCAATTTCTTACTCATTCGATTTTCAATTTGGCAATTCAATCAATCATTCGATGGGAATTCAAACCATATTGAGTAATGTATTTACAAATTTGGAATTTATTGTTCCTTACATTTTAATTTATGTGATTGAACAATTTGAGAATGACATTTGATTTTCTTTATTCGATTTAAAAATTGGAAAAACTAATAATTATGTTATTTTATTACAGTAAATTTAACGATTACTTACATATACAAGAAGAAAACAACAAAATCGTGAAATCGTTGTAAAATCGCCAAAAGTGAAAAAATCACCAAAATTTAAATAAAAAAAATAATAAAAACTAAAACATATATACATATATATAAAATTTAATATTGCCAAATATATCCCTCTCTCTCTGCAACGAAGAGTTCTCGAGATAAACGCGATAAGTTATTGCCAAGTAAATAACTCAAAACTTGAGTTTTTCTTTAGTGCGTTTAGTTTTCAAGATATGGATGATAAAAATTGTATCTAGATTCTAGTTTTTTTAGCCATTAATGCAAATCATATTAAGATAGCTATTTTTTCATTACAATTGAATTCCTCATACACCTCTCTTTTAGTTTGGTTTATTAATACTAAAACCAAGCTCGTGTCATACAGGCTTAAAGTCCGTATGACACTTGCTAGATTTTGATTGACGAAAAATGTATGAATTTTCTTACAGGAAAATAATGAGTACGAGTAGTTCAACTATAGAGCATAAATGAGTATTTGTCAAATGTAAGTCGGAAACTCAGCGCTCCAATTTTTTATTATTATTCAACATTTTGTAACTTGAAAGCCTAGAGGTCAATTAATAAATTACAATATTCCACTCACTAAGGGTTACCTTAAAATTTAAAAATTAAGACCCTGATAACTATTTATTTGATACTCTATAAATAAAATATATAATATTTTGCTATCCCAATTGAAACGAGAAAAAGAATTATTGTAGTTACATTGCTGTCAATATCAATCCTATAGAAAATAAATACAAATAGTGTCATACGGGCTTAAGCGATTTAATTTGATATTTTTTTTTAATTTTAGCAAATTTTTTATTTTTGAAATATTTTTCAAATATAAGCAATTTTTTTTTTAATTTTGGCGATTTTTAAATTCTTGCTTTTTTCCAGTAATGTCGACTTTTTTAAATTTTGGAAATATTTCAATTTGAAAATTTTTTCGAATTGTGGCAATTTTTTAATTCTGACTTTTTTAAATTTAAGTGTTTTTTCTAATTTGTCAATTTTTGAGATATTTTTATTGTAATTTTTATATTTTAGCGATTTTTTCCAACTTAAGCAATTTTTTATTTTGGGAATTCTTTAATTGTGGCGTTTTTTCAATTATAGCGATTTTTTTGATTTTAATGATTTTTTTTAATTATTGGTTTTTTCCTTGTATTTGTAATCTCTTTAATAACTACGTAGTTTCTTATTTTCTAAATTTTAAAATCAAATAATAAAAGTCGAATGTCATTCCCAAATTACAGAATCGAATGAAACAAAATCGAATAAACATTAAATCTCAAATTTTTAACACGATTACGTAAAAATCGATTGAACTCCCAACAATTGAAGGCAGTAATTGACAAATCGAACGAAAACAAATTAAGTCTTTTCAAATTCAATATATTGGGACCAACTAAAAATTCATTCCCACTTAAAAATTATAATTTAAGAATTCAATCATTCCATAGTAAATAAGAATTGAAAATCGAAGGAAGGATTGAATTCTTTATAAACTATGACTAGAACCAATATTAAGTATTACTTACACATAACGTGTGTAAAATATTTTTTTTTACAAAATTATCGTGCACACAAAAGTCGTTACAACTGGATATTTGTTTTCATGTTATAAATTCTGAAATTTTTTTATCATTTGCATATATTTTCTTGGCTATGTTACAGAAATATCTAAAATAATATTATGAAAAGATAACTTTTTTTAGTCTGGAGGTTACAATTAATCAGTCGTTTACAATTTAATATTCTGCCTTGGGATGTGCGATTAATCTATTAATCAGACTTTCGGATTCATCAAAATTATTATAAATTAACTAATTAAAAATACTGACTATTCCAAAACATGATTTATCCATTAATCAGCAATTTTAATTATTCAATTATTATAAATAATTGAATATTTTTTTGAAGAAGACGCATTGAAGACGCTTTCAAGCCAAATTTAATATTTTAATTGTAAATAAAATACTGCTGTTTTGTGTGGGACAAGAGTAAAGTTATATCCAAATTTGTATGGAATTTGGAAGTAGAAAGCTTGAATTGTAAATTTAAATTTAATATTGTAATATTGTTATGTGTGGGACAAAAGTAAAGTTATATCCAAATTTGTATGGAATTTGGAAGTAGAAAACTTGAAAAAAAAATGAAAATAAGTGATTTATGGTTCAGTATGAATGTACCCAGACAAATCTTCTTTAGCCGGTAATGACCTCATATTTTTCTATTACAAAACTTAGTATTCTAATACGGACCTGTCGACCGACGTAATTTTTTACCTAGTAAGATCTTATTTTTAAAGCCCAAACCAGATAAGGGTAGGATCAGTGAACAGTGAAAGTCTTGTCAAATTCTGTTCTTCGCGTAAGTTATTTAATATATTTAACATTTTTTATTGAATTTTATTTAAAGGCAATTCTTGTTTATTTAAAAATGTTTTAATTTCACGACAGTGACGAATAAGAAAAGAAAGAAAACTACCTTTTCCGGCAAACTATCGCACAGCGGTCGGCACTTTATAAGTGAAAACAAATTGTAAAGGATTTTTCAACAGGGACAGCAAACGACGCCATAATTCTTGCCGCTCTTTTGACATTTCTCTTCAGTAAGGTTTGCCATTTCATTATGGAAAGATATACGAGCCAACAACGAGTCGAATTTATTAAAATTTACTACCGGAATTCGGAATCAGTGGCCTCAACGTTAAGAGCGCTACGTCCAACTTATGGTCGTCATAATCGTCCTAGCAGATCAACAATTGAGCGTCTAGTGGAAAAATTTGAATCCACAGGCACAGTAAAAAATGTTCCCGTACCAGTGAGACAAAGAAGTGCCCGTAGTGTCGAGAATATTGCTGCCGCTGAGGCTTCAGTTGAAGAAAGCCCAAATGTGTTTTTCACACGTCGTTCTCAAGCGTTGGGCATCTCTGTGACGTCGTTGTGGCGAATTTTGTGAAAAGATCTTGGCCTACATCCTTACAAAAACAAATTGACGCAAGAAATGAAGCCGCTTGACCACCAGAAGCGTCGTATGTTCGTGAATTGGGCTGAGCAACAACTTGAAAATGATTCGGATTTTCATCGAAAAATCATCTTCAGCGATGAGGCTCATTTCTGGCTGAATGGCTTCGTCAATAAACAAAATATGCGTTATTGGTGAGACAGCAATCCACACGTACTCCATGAGGCATCATTGCATCCCGAAAAAATTACGGTTTGGTGCGGTTTATGGGCCGGCGTCGTCATTGGGCCGTACTTCTTCCGTGATGATCAAGACCGACACGTTACTGTGAATGTGAATCGCTACCGTTTAATGATAACCGAATATTTTTGGCCCCAATTGGATGATATGGATTTGGAGGACATGTGGTTCCAATAGGACGGCGCTACAAGCCACACAGCGAATGTCACAATTAATTTATTGGAAACCAAGTTTGGAGAACGTGTTATCTTACGAAATGGTCCAGTCGATTTGCCGCCTCGGTCGTGCGATTTAACGCCTTTAGACTATTTCCTGTGGGACTACGTCAAGTCTATGGTCTATGCCAACAAGCCAGCGACGATTGATGAACTTCGTACGAATATCGAACGTGAAATTGCAGCAGTATCGGCCGATTTATGCTTGAAAACCGTCGAAAATTGGGTTCAGCGTCTGGACTTCTGCAAGCGTACCTGTAGTGGCCATGCAAAAGAAATCGAGTTCCATACATAATGGCATCGAACGTACTTTTACAGGAATAAAGAATTTCATTGTATCCAAAACCGTTTTTGTTTTATTTAAAAAAATTTTCGTAGCGCTCTTATTGAAAAACCCTTTACAAATTTTTCACTTAAAATTCATTATCGTTAAAAATCATTTTTTGTATAAAAGTATAACAGTTTTTTTGTGTAAAAGTTTAACCCTTAATAACCATGGAATATAAAAATCAACAATGTAATGTAGTTTCTTATATGAAAGCTTTAAAGACCCAACTAAAATTGGCTTTTGTGACTAAAACTCTGTTTTAGTATAAAACTAAATTTTGGAAATACAAAATTTTTAATTATAATTATAATTACCTTTCTTTAGATAGATGTCAGAAATATATATTAATATTTTATGGACTAGGATCAATTTTAAAAAAAAAATAACAGAAACGCAAATAAGGTGCTCGTCGAAGCCACTTACGCATAGGAGAAACTTTGGGGGCCCTAATTTCAAAAACTAAAAGTTTACCCAAAAGGTGTTTGTATTTTTTGAGGCTCAACACAAAGCTAAAATTGTGGTATCAAAATTGACTCGATGCGAATAGATGGTCAAAAAGTAAATATATCCCGACCTTTCTAATGGTTTACAGTTTGCCTGGATTCGAAATTTAATTTTAAAATTACACAATAAAAATATCTACATATGACAAAAGTTTTGGACTAATTGCTGATATGCTTCTCAATAACAGTTTACCGAAAATCTTCGCTCCCAATCAAAATTTTTAAATTGTTTTGAAACTTTAATTTTCGGACAGTTTGCGGATCTATAAGAAAATGTGATAATCTAGGAAAAGCACCAAAAACAAGTAGGTTTTCCGTTTTACAGTGTTGCCAGTCAGTATAGTCAGGTATGTACAGCAATTGAAATTAATATTATGCAAAATAATTTCATCAAAGCACTCTACTATTTAGTTGTTTTAAAAATTCTTTGTAATTGTTTAATAATTAAGACAGTTACTGCTTAGTTTAACAATGACTTGAAGAATCTACTATATAATTGCTTTTAAAAAATTTGCACTTCCAAAATTTTGTGTTAAATTTATTGATTTTTTGCACAATCAAGTTTCTAAAACAAATTTTCTTTTTCAAGTTTTAGTAGATATATTTTTGTGAAATATGTTTATTTATTAATTTAGCAATGTTTCTTCAAGAATTTATTGAAATTAATATATTCATCACAGCTCCATGAAATATCAATAACAAACACACAAACACTGTATTAATGATTTTTAAGACTTCGTCATCAAAAGAAAAAATAAGCAAAAATTTTGTATTTAACTACCACCACCACTATGATTTTTATATTCTTTTTCAATTCTACTGTTTATTCACAAATTTAATGTTAACGTTACACGTATCCACGAACAACTGAAACAGAAATAATTCCGAATTTATTTCCTCCCAGCAAAAAATATGTTTGCTCCAAAACTAGTTTTATCACTTTGTGATTTGATTTTTCTATCGTGCGTGCGCATGAGTTTTCAAAAACAAGTTCATCTGTTTTGAGTATAGAATAGAATAATATGAGCTCATCAGCTTCCACATCAAACTATGCTGTTATTTTATTATTATTATTACAATTGTCCCAGTTTTTTTGTATTTAATTGATTTCAGATCCCTAGCAAAAATCACTAACCCAACCGGCTTTTATGTTGGTCTGTACTTAACTGCCTTTTTTCCAGAAAAACCAGTAATGCACCCTCACTGTACTTAATGCTGTTTGATTATTTTTTAGTTCAAGTACGACGAATTTTATATGAAGAGTCCAAAGTTTTTGTTATTTTACTTTTGGATACGACTTTATGGAGGCAACCAATATAAATTGTTTTTTACAATTTTATTTTTTGTTTTTGTCGTTTGTTTCTTTAAAAACCAGCTGATATTTTGACATTAAACGGCAATATTGCCAGACAAGAGTTTCAAAGATGGGATTTATTATAAGTTCGTTCGCTTACTTATCAGTAAAGTCTTGTAAGTATATTTCTCATAGAAACTGACACATAAAACACGTCGAGCGATACAGTTGTAAGATATAATTTATTTTATTTTGGCAAAAGTTTACTTTCCGGGTACCCCTTAAAATATAAAAAATATGACCCCTCGGGAATTAATAAAAATCAACTGTATGTTAGCATAAATAGCTTTTTCCGTTGATTTGTGAGTTAAATAGATATATTTGCAATTGGTATTTCGGCACAAAGAATGTTGATGAAAGTCGTAGCTGACCAGAAAATGCATTCCATTCGGCTGGTGTCTAATAACTTTTTCTGTGTATTCTCCATGTTTACTTAAATTAAAAAATAAGGAAAAATATTTTATTTGAAAAAACTTTTCCTATGATCTCGAATCAAACTAAAAATACATTTTCATACATATATATTTTTTTTCTATATGGTGCTAGGGGGCTAGGTTCAAAGAAACCGAAACACGGCCAAATTTATTATGTTTTTAAGCGGAAAATTTAACTTTTCCTATTTTTTACCAACTAAGATTTACTAAAATGGACCTAACGCGAATTCTATTAACCGCATCTTGAAACAAAATGCTTATTTGGAATCGAAAGAAAATTTCCTTGAGATTCCAAACTTACTATTTTTGTGCTAAGGGTTTTTTCACCTAGCGGTTTCCAGGGTCCCCATCCCCCTTAACACCATACAGAAATAAAATGTTCTTTTTTAATTCCCGAGAGGGTGATATATTTTTTATTTTTTTAGTGGTGCCCGAAAAAGAAAAGCCTTTATTTTTAGTGAAGAAGCCGAATAACAACGAGCCGTATTTTTTTCTACAAATTGACATATAAAATACGTTGCGTATTATGCTGGGCGCGTTTTCTCTTCTGCACCCTTTACACTAAAATAAACATGACGGTTTTTTCAATCAGTATTTTCTCACAGCGACAATCGTTTAACGTCACGTTGTTATTCTGGGCTGACACTGAAGCTCAAATTAGCCATACGAAACGTAACGTAACGGATCAGCTGATTCAATCTAAGTGAATGAGTTGAAACGAGACAACCATTTGGAGATACGCCATTTTACGTTTGACTAATTCTAACTTTCAGAATAATTTGGAATACAAGTTTACTCTTAATATTAATTTTTTTTATAAAGTACGCAAACGGAAAATTTGCGACAATTTACATCCCAATAAACAATTTTTCTGGAATTTAAATCATGTGAAATTAAAGCTATAGTTTCTAGTTTCAACACTTGAATTATACTGCAATTCAAAAGCAAACTCCTGTAAACAGGTTACTTGATTTGCAATCGAACATACCAGTATAAATCAACTTGAATTTTAGTGTAATTTAATCGTCGAACATTATATAAAGACTTAAAATTAAAAGTTATTTTAAAGCCGCAATTTAAAATTTTTCCCAAAATCTGTTTTAAAAAATGAAATACCACAAAATAAAGATTTTATTGATTTTATAGAAAATATTTAAACATAAAAAATTAGCAGAAAGACGATTTTATAAAAGGACTATGTATCTGGAAATATTACAAACGAGTTATCATTAATACCCGAAAAATGTTCAAATATTCGGAGATATGCGTTGAATACATTTAAACTAGGAATTCAAACAAACAGGAGTTTTGAAGTTAGTGGAGATGAGGTTAATGGCAGATTGGATTGATGCTATTTATGTATGTTTAATTGTTTGGAAGATTTATATTTACTTAACATTCTTTTATAATGAAAAATTATAAAAATACAGCCAATTTTTATTCCTTTTTGATAATTTGAAAACAAATTAAAAGAATATATTTTTTATTATTAACAAGTAAGAGCGGCTAAATTCGGCTATGCCGAATATTATATACCCTTCACCATGGTTGGGAAAAAACTGAAGTTTATATATGGACATACATGAAATGGACAGATTTATATACGGACGCCTTTAAGAGGAAATTAACCATTTAGTTTGGAGATAAAACTTGGACTCGGGAAGATTTATGGTTCCAGAAAATAGGTATTTTAAAAAAATGTATGTTTTGGGCATAACTTTTTTGTATCTGAACCGATATTTCCGAGTTTTTCAGCAAATATGTTATACTAAAAATTTTCGATCTTTCGCTATATAAGACGTATCCATAGGTCATAATACAGCTCTAGAATAGTGTTTGTTGTTTGTGTATAAAAGATGAAGAGGTGAAAGAAAAGAATTTCAACAAATCGTTAAAAGAAATCACTAGAACTGCATGTGTTTTATTTCTACAAAATAGTTTGATTTAGCTGGCAAATTTGCATTTGGGATTTTATTTCGCTTTTTTATTAGAAATATTTGTAATTTCTTTAGCTTAATTTTAAAAATTGGAAGGAAAATAGTTTATAATTTTTTTTATAAATTATTATAAGTTATGACCTAATATAGTTGCACTCAAAGGTAAATTATGTATAAAATTTTCTTAATATGTGAGAAATAAAATGGTTTAAAAATCTTTTTATAAATTCTTTTAAATCGGAGCAAAAATAGAAATAAAACCGTCTTTGAAGTTTTTTGTCTGTTTATGGATTATTTAATTATTAATATAAAATTTTATTTAAATTAATTATTAAATGTAAAAAAAAACAAAAAATAAACAAAAAAAATCTTAACGAACCCGCGACCCTTCCACCTGTGGTGAAAGGTATAAAAACGTTTGTATTTTGTTTGAATCAGAGGGTTTTTATAAAAATGTTGATGTTTTTAGCCTATTTATGGATTATTTAATTATTAATATAAAATTTTATATAAATTAATTATTAAATGTAAAAAAAAACAAAAATAAGCAAAACAAACAGTCTTAAGAAAATAATAAAAAAAAATGTACAAAAAAAAAGTGAATTGACCTGAACGAGATTCGAACCTCGAACCCCGCGGGCTTAGAGAAAAAAAGTATTTGTGACATAGCGTCTAGACAACTGAGCTATTGAAGCTCACACAAAATCATCGTCAATAGAGGTACATATATAAAAGTCTTCGTTCATTAGGGATTTGTTTAGTTTTTATTTAAATGACAAATAATTGTATGTGTGTTGTTTGTGTATAAAAGGTGGAGATGAAAGAAAAGAATTTTAACACATGGATGTGTTGTTATGCTTAAAATTCTACATACATATTAAACAAAGGGATTTTACTGGAAAAATTAGAGGTAGTCCTGGTTTTTTGCTAATATCTCAGCCATTTATTAACCGATCTGTCTGATTTTTAATAGCAAACAGAAATGGATCACATGTAACAGAAATAAAAAACAATCAAGTCCTCATCATGTCTGGGTTCTTCGGAAAACCCATTTCAACACACAGACGGACATCGTTAAATCAACTTCGCTCTTCATAAGGACCCATAATATATATACTTTATAGGGTCTAAGATCAATATTGTAGAAATTACAAACGGAATGACAAACTTATATATACCCTTCCACCTGTGGTGAAGGGTATAAAAACAAAAGAACAATTTTTCCAAATACTAACCAACATAACTAAACTTGATTTTGAATTTAAAAAAAAAAAATTAGTTAATTTTACTACAACTCAAGTAATATTTAAAGCACTTGAATTTTTAGTTTTTAAAAACCAAATACAGAAATTCTCAGCATCATTTTCTTTTTTGAAAGCGAAATAAGTATTTCTTAAAACTGCGTATTAAAATTTGTTTATGAAATTTTGATTATTTAAGTTGATTAGAATTTAAAGAACAAATTAAAAATTAAGTTTCTAAAAAATCTAGATACATAACAGTTTTATGTTGGTCGCAGTAAAAAATTATATGCAGTGAAACTTCCTAATAATAATTTTGAGAAGACAACTGTCAGTGCTTGTATGTAACATCCTTATACACTTTTTAAATGATTTTTGTTTTTTTTTTTTTTATTAAAGTGCAACAGTAACTTTTAATAAGGATAATTTTTAAAATAAAATGCCACATTTATTATTTTAAACATAAAAAACTTTTTCATGCATTTTTTTTTATTTTAATTTAAAAAACATGTATTACATTTTAAAATTATAAAAATAAATTATATGTATGATTTTTATTAATAAGAGAACGAGACACATGTCGCTGTTATTTTCTGTTTTGTTTTAAATAGTAAAGTTAATTTGTGATTAACGTTTGCTTTAGTTTATTATTTGACACTATAAAAATAGGAATTTTGTATTATTTAGTATGTACGTACTATTATTTAAATAAAAAATATAAATTTTACTTTTAGCAATTTTAAAATTTGTAAATGATTTTTCTTATAATTTATATTTTGCTTTGAGAAAAAATATTCTAAAATCTACGAAAAAATTGTCTTTTTAGTTAATTATTAATCTTAATAAAAAAAAATGTTTTGGAATTTTGTGCTACTTTTTATAAAAGAAACTTAGCAACAGAAAAAAAAAAACAAGTAAAATTTTAAAATACAAAATACTTTTAGCAAAATAAAGAGAATGTAATAGGTATAACATCATTTACAATTTTATTTAAAAATACACAATTCGATTTTTTTATTTTTTACTAAAATTTTAATAACTTTTTATTAAAAATATTGGGATTTTCTTTTTTAATATAAATAATGAAAAATATTTTTTTTAAGGAAACCCCAATACATTTTATACCCTCATTATTTTTTAAATAGAAAATTTTAAAATATAATGAAAATATAAAATTGTTATTTTTTTGTAATAAAAAAAGGAATTGGTGTAAATTTCAAATTTTCTTATGTTAATATGAAATCTTTAAAAACACGAGTATGATTGTTTTGTTTTTCTTGTAAACACACAATTTTTGTTTTAAGTATGTAGATAAATAAAGGTTTGAAAATTCTGCTCTTAAACTCGAGCACACAAATAAAGACACTTGGGACTAAAACAGCAAAAAAAGGCAGGTAGAGTCAACTATTATAAAAATTGAGATGTTTTAAATACTATTTTGTTTAAAACTATATTATGCAAACATGTTAATCATCAAAATCAATATCGGAATCATCAGAATCATAACCACCGCGTATGGTTTTCTTAGGACGATTTATAAATGATTTCTTTTTAACATCTGGTGGTGTCATCAAATCTCCCTTATAATCGATAGCACCCGATTGAGCTATTCTCCATTCAAGCATATCAGTTGAAAAATCATCACAATTACCCAAATCGGAAAAACCAACAATAAAATCCTTTGTTTTACTGTCCTTGATCAAAGCAATGGTGGGAATAACTTTTATGCGTAAGCGTTGTGTTAGAAATGGCGACTTTTCAGCATTAACTTTGCAGAATTTAGCTTCGATATGTTTGCCAGCTAATATTTTCAAATGCATATCAACGATACGACAACGTTCGGTTGAGTCACGATAGAAATGACATACAATATTGGGTGATTTTTTTGAGACTTCAAAGAACTCTTTTTCATCTGCCAACTCAGTGTAAGTACCATGGCCCTGAAAACAACAAAACGTAATGATTAATAAAATTTGCTTTAAAATAAAATCTTAAATTTGTAAATGCAAAACCACAAAAGAAGCAAATTCTATATCTGTCTATATCTCTAGGGGCCCTTAAAATACCCTTGAACATGGATTATTATTATTATTATTACAATATTTTGGAAAAACTTAAAACTTTTAGAGATTTAGTTTTAAAATTTTGAATTTTATTTGGTTTAAGAAAAATTAAGCAACCCCGCATTTGTTAAAAAAATAAAATAAAATTTGTCAACTTACATTTTTTAGCCATTCCTGTTTCTTTTGATTTAACTCCTTCATTTCTTTTATACGTTGTTCTCTCAATGCCTTTAGATCATCTTTATCCAAATTATCAAAACGATCTAATTGATCGTCTAATTGCTTTTCAATTACTTGAGTAACAGCAGCTAATTGATTTTCCAACATGTTGGCCATAATATATGATGCTGTTTAATTTAACAAAATTAACCGTAAATGCGTAGGTTGCAATGACTGTTATAAAAACGGAGGAAATACAATTTGTAAAATTCAAAAAAAAAATGTTAACCATTGGCAAAGAAAATTAAACGCCCATATCAAAAGAGATTAGCAGTCATAGAATAATTAAGCAACAGCAGCAGAAGTAGCAGACAAAACATTTACCACCCGGTAAATTAATGCCAAGAATGTTGTTGTTGTTATAGTTGTAACAAAAAAAGTGGAGTCGTAAAAGAACGTCATATAGAAGGCGAGGTTTTTTTCCAAATGCAGGTGCCAATGTTTTGAAGAAAATTTCAATAAAATCAATAATTAGTTGCATAGATTACATTAAATTTCTATAAAAGTTTATATAAATTGTTGATATTTCACAGAAATTACCTTATTTTTAAGCTTATCGGATATTTATTATAAAGTAATATTTTATAATTTTTACCCACACGAATACTAGAAAAAATACAATTTAATGAAACAACTCTGTTTTCTTATTTGACATTTGCCTTAGGATCAGTGCTGCCAGATAATTTTAGAAAAAAAAAATTTAATAGCAGTGGCCATGCTTCAAGCTATCAAAGTTGGCTATGGCATTCCTATACAAATTTAATATAAAGCCAACGTTTAGTGTTAACGCTTAACGTTACTTATTGTTAACTTATTATTGGCTTGACCCATTGTGCATTTTTAAAAAAATGAGTTACGAATGGATTATATATATTGTAACTGCTCTCTTTCTCATTCCTAAACCCGTTTCCCAATATCGTGTATCAAATCTAAGATATCGACTTAGCTCTACATCCATAATTTTAGCATTTACTTTGCTACTTACACCACTGTTTGACATTTACATCAAAATTTGCACACAAAAATAATACAATTTTATTATTGTTTTGATGCGTTTATGGCATATGCATCAAATTTGTATACAAAAATTCTAAAATATATTTAATAATTGTTCTCTTGCATTACCATAGCAACGAGTGTAAATCAAAACAAAAAGACAGACCTACTTTTAGACGCAAAGCCAGTCAAATTAAAAACAAAAATTATATGCAGTACAAAACAAGAATTTTTTCCTTTGTAAAATCTTAATAAATTATGACTTATCCTGCATAAATGAACGAAAATTTATAGTTTTGTTCCCATGAATGGTGAAATAAAAAAAATGTCATGTAGATTTTAAGAAATATTTATGAAAACCTACTCTATCGTTTTTCTCGATACCGTCTTTTTGGCATATAGGTGAAACCAATAATAAGCTGAAATTATGTCAAATTTGTATGGGGATGATACAAGTCAACATTAATAGCTTGCCGCATAAGCACAACCAATGAGAATATAAAACAATTAGTATCTGTCAAATGGATATCGGTAAAAGGTAGTGCTCCAATTTGATTTACACTGACTGCTGTTAATATCAATCAAATACAAAAAAAAAAGCTAGTGTCATACGGCTTTACTTAACGACTACATTGTTTTGCATAACAACAAAAATAAATTGGCAAGAATATACATATTTTGATTTAGAATAAATTTTATGTCTAGTTTAGCCTTTATAACACTAGATTTTATCCTAACATTCGAATGAATTTTTTAAGATTATTGTTTAAGTTTTTGTTTTTTATGAAAAAGTTTAAAAGAAATAAAAAAAAATAAAAAAACCCTAAAAAGGTCAAGAAAAAGTTAAAAAGTAATGTGTCACCGGGCTTTAAGCATTCTAATAAATGGAAAATGAGTGAAACTGTTAATATGGCAGCACTGTGCATAAATCACTAATACAGTTTGAAAATCATTGTATAAAGCGAAATGCAATGATAGTGTAACAACAGCCCAACGATATTGCTGCCAAGGCAAGGGTTTTATACGGCATATTGGGATATTTTAACGGGCAAAATTTGTTACCACATTGTAGATTAAAGGTAAATATCCACAAACAGCTATGCACTACAGCATGGCATGATGATTCCGAGTATTAATTTTTGTAATGGCCATCAAACAAGGCATGATCTATCCATAAATGTAACAAAATATTTCATAAACTATGGCTTTCATAAACTATGCTTATTAACTTTATACATGATACACCGTTAATATTGAACGAATAGTTTAAGAAGATAGTTTTGATAGCAAGAAGACAGCAGCTATTGAAGGTCTATTCTACAGCGAACGTCAAAATTATGATATATTCTGTGCGGAGATATATGTCGCAATAGTTTTAAAAAAGAAACCGCAAAATAAAAAAAATTGAAAGATTAAAGAAAAACAAATAAATTGTTAAATTTAAAACAACTTAATAAAATTTTAACAAATTAAAAGGAAAAAAATAGAAAAATAAAACAATTTTTTTACCTTTAACATAGGTATATACAAAAATTTATCCTTGAAATTTTTTGAAATATGAGAGTATAAATACGTGTTCTCATTTCCTTAACCTAGCAATTTCGTGCCGTTATTCTGCGAAGTATTTAACTTCTTGTAAAGATTTGGAGTTAAGGAGATTTTTTGCTGGAAACATTTAGGGGATATTTTGAACGAATTAGGGGTACTTCTAAAAATACTTGGCAAGACGGCCCACTAATTTAACGAAGCTACCATTTCAACAGTGAATGATTTATTGAAAAAGAAGCATTCGTTTCAACTCGTTACTTTTTTGTTGTGCTCTGTTCGTTTCGTGTGTGCAATTGGATTGTGTATCCCACAAAATTTTATTAATTTAAATTAAAAGGAATTCATGTTTGTTTTTTTACACAATTAATAAACTGCTTAAAAACACAAAGTGTAGAATATAACAAAAGGTTTGTGTGTTTTCTATAAAATAAAAGAATACCAGTTAAGAAAAATTATGTGCATATTTTTATATTGGCGGCGTTCAGCGTCATTTATCAAGATTTTTTGTTGGGATAGGAATTGTTATACAGAAATTTTAAATTTTCTATCATATACCGGGTTTTATTAATGCTTTTTTAAAATTGTTTAATTATCTAAAATTGGAGTTAAAATTGTTTATCTTTTTAATTGTCATATTTATATTTAACTACAAAAAAACTAATGACCGCCATTTTTGAAAATTAAAAAAAATCACACATACATAAACAAATGTTTTATTCCTTGCTTTTTTAGCATGGGGTACAGTATTGGTGCCTATAATAGATACAATAAGAAAATAAATCTAAAGATATTTGTAATTTTTATAATACAAAAACAAACGTAAAAGTATCAAAAAATTTATATACTAAACAGCAACATATTTTCGGGTTAACTTAAATCAAACATACGCAGTCTTAATTAAATAAAAATGTAGCTTTATGAAATAAGTTGTTTTTAGCGGCAATTTTTCAAGGATTATGCATTTTATGCTGATTAAAAAAAAATCCGGTATCATCTAGTAGTTATTGTCAAAACTAATTTTTCGGGAAAATCGCTTGATTAAAAAAAAATTATTTTAAAAAAACGTGCAACCCTTAAAATAAAAGATTTGTTAACTGATAAGGGGATCGGGGTAACCAGGCACTAAAAAACCGATACGCATAGATAAATATAAGTGTGGGAAATGGAAATTTTACTACAGTACACTATCGGGCGCTCCACAAAAAAAAATTAAAAAAATCCCATAACCAATCATAAAAGTTATATCTTCGTGATCAACTCTTCACAAAAACTGTAATAAAAGATTGTAATAATAAATATCAATTGTAATAAGAAATACTGTCTGCTTAGACATTTATAGTGGTCTAACATTAAGCATGGTAATTTATAAGTGTGTTATAAAATCAACAAAATGTCTGCATACGGCTGTTTTAAAATATTATTTCAAATAAACTGTCAAATAAAATCACTGTATTTATCACGATGCTTTCAACTCTGTACATCCTCTATTTTTTAGTGTCATTGGTTTTACAACTCTCCAATACAATCCAATTGAGTTAAATAACAAAATAGGAGAATTTAATTTTTTTCTCAATTTTAAATTTGTTTTTTTTTTTATATTGCTACTAATAGTTTGTGCCATATTTCTTATAATTTGCGCTTTAAATTTATCAATTACTAACCTTCGATTTCCTGAAAAATTGGTCCGCTTCCTGTTTGCAGGCAAATGTTTATAATAGAGGGTGAGAAAATTACATAGCTCTAGAGAATCTCATATTTTGTCTTTTGTATGCATTATTTATTTTTTAGTTTGTTATATTTTTACCCACGTAGGTATGCAAAATCTATTTATAATAGATTTTTTTTTACATTACAGCAGATAGCCAAATAAGTTTCTAAGTTGTACTTGATGTATTATTTTAAATTAAAAAAAAAGACAAATTAAATAAAGTTATTATTATTTCGACACATTTATTTAGGGTGGGTGCGAACTGGCCAAATAAAATCTAAAATAAATCCATTAATTTTCTAATATAAATTTTAAAGCCTATAGTCAATTTCTTTTTAGTTTAGAATTTATTTAGCTACATTGCACACGGCGCTTAGTAGTACTTTTTTTCAATAAGATTTTAACCGAGCCCATGAGGACTTATATGGTTAAAAAGACTACTAAATACATTTATACAAAAATGATTATATATATTATAACAACTATAATTATAATAAAGATTACTTAAAAATAATAAAAAAAAAAATACATTTAAAACACTATAAATTTTGAAGAAATAAAATAAATCAATGAATGTAGCAATAAAAAATAAAATATTTCAGTCAGTAAGAAATAAATAATCGAAGGTTCAAAAAATTTATGAGACTTCGCATAATCTGCTATCTTATGTTTGAAAACTCTAGTAGAGGAAGAGGAACTTTTTATATCTCTAAGATGCCCGTCCTAAATTTTGGACAGTCTAAAACGATAAGATCTTTGAAAAGAGACAGTATTAGCCTATTTCTATCAGAAAGTAAAAAATCAAAAGATTGCAATAAATATAATGGGAATCCATTTTTCATCAATTTATAAAAAAAATAGAGCATCCGTGAAATCTATTCACAAATAGGGATACATTTTCCTTTGCTCTTAAACAAATGCATATCTAATAATTCTTTTGAAAATTGCAGTGTATTTCTAATCATGTGTTTCGTAGTACCAGAAAATACCTTAACGCAATATATAATATGAGGCATAAGTATAGACTTAGCAATTTTCTTTTTCATAGATTTTAGATATTATTCCTATTACAGTTTAAGTACAAATTATTCTAAAAATTCTGTGATATAATATTTGTTGTGTTTGAGCGGTAAGTTGTCAATATGAACAATAACTGATAGCACCGATGCAAAAGAGATTAAGAGATTAACGTCAATAATTTTACGTGTTAGCTCTTAAAGTTAACAAATGTCAAATTCATATGGAATTTTTGAAGATAATTTTCAACACATGTTTTGTGTTTTATGAATTGTACAATTTTCGAAAATTTTATGCAAAAAGGTAGCTAGTTTTGCTCAGTCTAAATATAGTATTAATTTCGATTAGAGATTCATAATCTTCACAAAAATTATGATCATATTTAAGAAACTTGTTCATATAAGGCATTGGCAAGTTGGATTTTTCCTTACATATATCTTTTCAGAAAATTGTAATATTACATATAATTAAAATATGTATGTAGTTTTTGCATAATTAAAAAGGAAATTTACTTATGTACCGTTTTTGGTACCATTTGGGTCTTAAAAGTACGATGGTATTCCCAAGGTTTATTTGGTACAATTTACAAATTTTCCCAGTTTATCGTTATTTTTGCTGGCACATCTTTGTGAATATCTTTTATATTAAAGCCAATTTAGACGGCGACTTTGTTGCAAATAATTATTGCGTTCATTTTTTGATTGTTGTCGAACGGGGTAATAATAAAGGCACATTTTTCGATTTTCGTGCATGTTTCTGTTATCTCTCTTTCACACTCATATGTATTCTTATTTTGTTGCTTCATTCACATTCAGCTTTTGTGCAATTAAAGTCACCGTATAAATAGACATAACTTTGGAAGCAACTTTGAAAAGGGAATTAATTACCTCGTATAAATTTTCAACCATTTCTAGTCTAGTCCAAACGAAAGATTTGTTACATTTTTCGGATTCTTGTTGCTATAATTTTAAATAACAAATAGTTTTTTATCTACTTAAATATGATATTGATCTCATGGATTTTTGAATCTTATTTAACATATTTTTATTATATTTTTTTAATGTACAACTGAATTTTCTGTACAGATTTTTTGTTATGTTTATTAAAAATAAAAATATTAGAAACAATTTATAATTTTAGCTTTATTTTTTAATACTAAATAAATGGTACTATTGATATCAAAAAAAGTACAATTTGGTAATCACTTTTGTACGAAATTGAAATTCTTATTTCGCATCCCTGCTACAGATGAATTACTAATTCTTAAAAGTTAACTTTTTCTGGTAGAGAGTGAGAGAGAGAGAGCACTAAGAGTTTTTAGCCACTAAGGAATATGTCCAACATTGTGAAGACCCTGCATTCAAACTTTTATGAACCACTTTACTATACTTGTTTTAAAAAAATTTATTCGCCTAAACTTATATTTAAAAAAATATTCTTCAAAGATTCGGAAATGCAAAAATCCAAATCAGTTGAGTTTTTGAAAATAATTTATATCCAATAAACAATTTTGCTGTAATGCAAGTAAAAATTAAGTGTAATTTTCTAATATCAAGACTTTATTAACACTGTAATTCAATAGCATAATCCAGCAAAATGAATTATTCAATTCCACTCGAACATAACAGTGTAAATATAATATAATGTAAGCCTTGTATTGTAGTTCAATACAAGTTCACACAACACGCTAAAAACTTTTTTATACAAGCTGCATTTTTAAGCTTAATTCAAGCCAATTAAACAATACAATTTATATCCATTGAATTAATTATTTTGATTTAAGATGTTTTTGTTTTATATCCAACCTCCTGAGTTGCGGATATTGTATTTTTTTATTTCCAATACAATAAGCTTTTAAGGCCAAATGAAATACATATTTTCAATATTGATAAAAAAAATAAATAGATTTTTTTTTTCAATTTGTATGAACTGGATTTTTATTTGAAAAAAAAAACACTTGAATAAAGTTAAATTCAAGCAATTTCAAAAGCACATTATACTGGAATATTTTTTAATACAATTTAAAGCTTTTCTTATTTAACAGGCGAACACTGTAAAATTGTATTTATTTTTTTATCTTTGTTTGCATTATAAAATTGCAAGTGTATTTGTTAATGGAGCTTATATGTACATAGAATAAGAAAGAAAACACAAAAAATATGAACTGAAAATTTTTAAATAAAGAATTGTTCATAATTACATAAAGGGATTGGCTGGCTTACTTGTGCACTTTGTGAATATTAAAACAAGAAAACTACATGGACATATACATTCATCAGTAGTATGGCACATATTAAGAACATTAAACAAACACTTCTATGTAAATATTACTATTAAAAATAATTGCTGGATATCTGAATTTCAATTAAAAGCGAAATTTTAGATTTTTATCAAGCGCACACAAAAAAAAAAAAACTTTAATAAATGCATAAGAATAATGTTTTAGAATAAAAACGTATTGTGAATAAATTTAAAATTGATATTTGTTATGCCTCAATAGTTCCCCCAATTTTTTTTAATTTTTAAGTTTATTTTAACATTTCCGTTTTATTGATGTAAACATAATTATAAAACAAAGAAAAAGTGCAAGGTGGGACCATATTTCAAAATTATTTAAAAAATGTTTAAATTCATTAAAAAAATATATTCAAATAAAGAGAAAGTAGTACTATTATTTTTTTATAAGGTGAAAGCTTTTAACTTGCAACTATTTGTTGCAAAAACTTTTACTAAATACTCCCTGGCAAGATCACTCATGAAACAAGTTTTTCATATACTCGTACAACATCAACATCGTATGTTGCAAAAGATAATATACAAAAATTCAAACAAAGTAAAATTATTGCAGTCGTACAACATAAAAATAGAAATAGAAACATTGGCAGTGCAAACAAGTGCAACAACATTTATTGCATTTTAGTTTTTTTTTTTCTTGTTTTAATATGAACTTTACATTCAGATAAACATTTAACATGAATATTGTCTCAGTCTCTGGTGGTGTTGTTTTGAGAGAAAAACATAAAAATAGAAAAAAAATAAATATACAAAAAAGAATAATAGAAAAAAGTACTAACTACAGATATATAGTGTTGTTGACATATTAAGGTCTTACTTAATACGATTTGGGGGTCTTTTAATTGTAAAAATGTAATATTTATTCTATACCTTTAAGAAGCAGTGTTCGATTTATTAATGCACCTACAATTTTATATTCATGTGTAAAAAGTCTATTAAAATCAATATTTGTTTACACTCAATTGTGTTTTTTTTTGACAATTTTGACATTTGAAAGCTATTTTTCATATATTTCATTAAAAATGTAAATGAAAATTCCCATTCATGTGAGTTCCACTGTAAATTAAAACATTTATAGGAATTAATGTATGTAGCTGAAAGATCATTATTAAATTTTTAAAACTAATTTTTAAATATTCTATTTAGGTTTATTTAACTCGTCTCGTTATTTAAGTTAAATTTTTTAAATAGCATTTAATAACAGGATTAATGAAATTGAAAAACCTGGAGTTGGATATCCTTAAGACTGGTTAAAGGTCGGCTACGCAAAAACTTTTTATAAGCAAAGCCGATATTCGACGTACATACATATATTACATGAATTACAGGTTGGTTGAAAAGTTCCTGAGCTCCAAATGAAAGAATACTGTTTTTGTTACGAAATATATTTTTTTATTCAATATAATCTCCTAGAAGCTCAATACACTTGTTCCAATGATCTTCCAATAATTTTATCCCATCCTTATAATAGTTTTCCGGAAGCTCTGCAAAATAACCGTCTACGGCTTCTATTGCCTCTCCATTCGACAAAAAATGCTTTTCACGAAGGAATTGTTTGAGATTTCTGAAGAGATAGTAGTCACTGGGAGCCAAATCTGGTGGATACGGTTGATGCTCAAGCAATTCGTACTTAAATTCTTTGAATTTAGCCATCGTCAAAACACTTTTGTGAGCAGGTGCATTTTCTTGATGAAAAATGATTTTTTTTTCTTCTTTAAACCAGGTCTTTTCTCACGAATTTTTTCATCCAGCTGATCCAAAAGGCTGCAATAATATTCAGAGTTGATTGTTTTACCTTTCTGAAGAAAATCAATCAACAAAATTCCTTTTGCATCCCAAAAACTGATGCCATAACCTTCTTTGCTGATCGTTGTGACTTCATCTGCTTTGGAGCTGAACAACCAGCTTCAGTCCACTGTAAACGTTCTTGTTTCAATTTAGGATAATGATGGTAGATCCAAGTCTCATCCATAGTTATAAAACGACGTAAAAAGTCGGTTTTATTCGGCTTAAAACGCTCCAAATTACGCTGAGACATTTCTTTTCGATCCAGTTTTTGTTGAATTGTTAATGTGTGCGGCACTAACTTTCCAAACAGTTTTTTCATACGAAATTCTTCATGTAAAATATGGAGTACTCATTCGTCTGAGATGCCTATGGCATTAGCAATTTCACGCTTAGTCAAACTTAGATCTTCACTAACCATATTATGTATCTGCTCAATGATTTCTGCTGTATTTGCAGTTTTTGGTCGTCCTTCGCGTGGATCGTCTTTAAGGCTGGTACGACCACCGTTAAATTCACCAGCCCAAAATTCAACGGTGCGTTAAAAAAAAAGTTTGGAGCTTGCAGTGCCATCTCTTGGTGAGCGCAGGAACTTTTCAACCAACCTGTAGTGCCTATAAGTAGGCGCAATTTGAAGGATTTTCTTGATAATTCCTCCTTTCACTCATGTGCTTTTTATGACTTGCAAGATATAACGTTTTGTACCGATTAAAAAGGATGGGAATTAAATTGTTACAAAATTTTCGTCCAATTTCTTTGATACCCATTCTTAAGTCGTTGAACACATTATAAAGGATCAAAGGATGTGTTTGATTGCTTCATTTGAACCAATCTTATTTTAGATGGCATTATGGTACTACAACTATTCTTTTTGGGTTAACTGATTTAATAAAACGTGTTTTGCAATGGACTGCAATTAATTTGCTTACTATTAACTTATCTAAATCAAAAGCCATTATCTTTGGACCGTCAAATCGTTTTATTTTTGATCTTAATTTTTTTTGGTAATGAGCACATTCAGTTCGTCAATCGTATGAAATGCTTGGGAGTAGTGCTTGATAACAGACTATCATATAAAACCCATATTAATATTTTATCTTATAAGGTTGGTAGTACCTTACGCAGAATTTACGCGTCTAATATTTACTTACCATTGTCTTTTAAGAAAAAATTGGCGCATGGTCTTTTAATGTCTTAAGTTCTATATGGACTTGAAGTGGTATCTGGTACAAATGTGACTAATTTTAACGGAATTAACAGCATTGTGAACACTATTGTACGTGTTGTTTATAATGTGCGACGCCGGGACCATATTTTTGAATACGTCATTCGTTTTTTGGGTTGCTCTTTTAAGGATTTTGTGAATTATCGTTTGCTTCGTTTGTTATTAAGACTGTCAGACCGGTACTTTGTATAGGAAATTTACTTTTACACGATCGACTAAGGATCCTCAAATTTGTACTCCAAGGATAAGAAATACTATGTTTGAAAGATCATTTGTAATTAGAATTGCTCGTTGTTGGAATCTATTGCCATATTATTTGCGTACTTTCCGCATTCGAAAAATGTTTTTCGTGTCAAAATTTTAGAGCTTGTTAACGGCTGATTATTATTCAGTTGTCATTATATGGGTCTATTTGATCTTTTTATTTTCTTAAAATATTAAATAAGTATTTTAATTTTCTTGAATATTATGGCTGGGGAGCCGATATGTTATAGGATGATAAGTGTTTTATTGTAGTATTTTTATGAATGCTATGTATTTTTTTTTTTGATAATTTGAATATTTTTAGATATAAGAAAACTATATATAAGTTCTTTTCTCAGGATTTTTTACTATGTAATACATTATTTTTGGCCATAATGGCTTTTTGTATTATAGATGAAGCTTAGTGAGAAAAAGTGTAGTGTATTGCTTTCCTTTGATTTATCAAAGGCGTTTGATAGTGTTACATTACCGACTAATAACTAAATTATAAGAGTTTTCACTCTTGGCAGTAAAGGGTTAAATTCTTGGTAGTAAAGTACCTTTGTAGACCTTGTAAAAGTTGTAGATATAGTAAAAGTACCACCATTTACTACACCACAACAACAAAATGTATAAAACAAATATTTACTAGGCTGTGGTTAAAATACAAGACAGAAAGGTATAGTAAATACATTTTGTACATTTACAAGACTTAAATAGCTTATCGTTTAGCCGCCAAAACTATTGTTTGATTTTTTTCATTTTTCATATTGTGGTCACTATTAAAATAAAGTTGAATAATGGATCAAAATAATAAAAAACCCAACTTAAAACAAAAGCGTGATACAACCCAGCAAAATAAGAGCTGAGGAAGAAGTAGTTAAACGCTACATCTACTGAGCACGAAGTTGTGAAAATTTCGGTGAATCATTAATGATTTTAACATTGGCGTGTCATTGGGAGGAAGTAGTTTGTTTCGGTGCTATGAAAAATCGATGAGCAGATGGACTTTTTCATTAGTTTACGGAAGTTGTTAAATATATCGGGACTACAAAATAAATATAGGGAGTGGCTTTTTTTTAAGTTAAAAATGTGATTTTAAAAACGCAAATAATTATTATTCCGACCAGGACAAAGTGAATATCACTGGTATGCAAAATATGTTTTCAATAAGGCATTTAATGACTGCAGCAACTAACCATTTATGGACCAACTAAATAATTTTTTTTTACTAGTAGGGGTTAATATCAACATTTTGGAAGTTGTTTAAAATGACTTCTTACAAATCGAAAAATTTGCACTATTAACTTCTTTGGATGTTCTGAAAAAGAGATTCGTAAAGAATAACATCCATTTTATTTTGCTGGGAAGTAATACCGTATCTTCAAACCCAGAATCTCTACAAATTCTATTTCGTTAATTGCATTTTGCTCTAAACAATTTATAATTTTTTATTTTTCCGTAATTATGGGCTTTTTTTTGTTAACTTCAAATTCTTTTTGATATTTAAAGTTTTCAAATTGATGAAAAACAAAATAAAAGTCAGCTGATTCATTATTTTACAATAGCTGTGTTTATACGCTTTGTAGTATAAAATCGTTGTAAATATACAAGGGTTATATTTATACAACCAGGAGTGAATACCGCTATTATAAAGATCAGACGATGTGTTTGATTGCTTTATTCGAACCAATCTGGTTTTAGACGGCATTATGGTACTACAACTCTTCTTGTTGGGTTAAATGATTTAATAAAACGTAAGCTAAATGAAAAAAGTTTAGCGCATTGCTTTCCTTTAATTTATCAAAGTCGTTTGATAGTGTTATATTACCGACTGATAACTAAATTATTATTTTTTTTTTTAATTTTTCCAAATCTGCCAGTAAACTTTTTTATAAGTTTATATTTTGGTAAACGGTTGAAATACATTTCTGTAGATGACAGGAACTCTAGTTTATTGGAGGTTATCAGAGGTGTTCCACAGGGATCTGTATTGTCCCCATTTTATTTATAATGTATTTAAATGATTTTATTAATATGATTGAGAACTTAAGACTACACTACATTTATTATATGCTTGGAGGGTACTAAGATATTTTTACGGATTGAGTATTAAGAAACACGTCAACCCATTTAATGTGAGGATAACGAGAATGTGGAAATCGCTTCCTAGACACCTTAAACATTTCTTTTTTTCTAGGACTATTTGTAAACGCAATTAAGTTCAGTATTTTGGTGTACGTAACACTCTTTGAATCTGATAATTGAAATTATGATTATTATTTTTTATCAGTTCATTTCTAGCTACAATATATTTTGACATTTCTATTGGTACTTTTTACTTATTTTTTTAAATTTTTATATTTTAGTTATAATTTAGTTTTAGACATTTTTTGTTACAAATTTATTTTACTATCTTTTATTATTGTAAATTATTATCTAGTATTGTACAAGTCATATTTGTCCCATAGGACTTAGTTCTTCTTGAATTAATTAAATGTAAGACCCGTAAAGCTGGCCGAAGGCAGTTCACCAAAAAATCTTTTTTTTTAGCAAATTAATATTTGAACATAATACAGAACTCGAAAATATTAAGGGGATTAAGACCCTAGTCACCGCAGCTTATGTTTATGTTTAAAATGTCGTGATAGCAAAAATACGCAGTTTTTAAAAGTTGAATTTTTTTTTATAGAAGGTTGGTTCTTGGTAAAAGTCTCATATTACAAACATACAAGTGTATTAGATGTTTGTGGTCATTATTTATTCTCCACTACATTTTTTTGCTTTTCTATGTCAATTCTGTTATACTTTATAGTTGTTTTGTTGTTATATGCGTTACGAATTCTCATACAAAATTTGACATAGGGCATGTTCAATGTTAACACTTAATACATTTTCAACGTACGGATAATTGTCGGATTGTAAACAAAAAAATGTATCGTTGATTTCGCCTTCATGTTAAGTGTGAGCAACAAAACACTGTTATTATTAAATGTGCATTTAAACTGTAGTAAGCAGCTAGAGTTTTTTCTTTCTTTTGTTTTCTTTTTAGATTTATAATACATATTTTATTTTTTAAACATTGCATGTGCAGTGCATAACAGGCGTTATTTAATTTGTTATCTGTTGTTTTTTTATATTTACAAAAATTTTTGTACGCTTAAACGATAAACTGTGAAAAGCGAAAGTGATGGATTAAAAAATGAACCATAATTTTGAAAAAATGTACTAGATTTTGGAAAAGGTTTAAGTTAAACGTAGTCTGGAATTGGGATGCAGCTTTTGAAATGTGGTTAATTTTTTTTCCAAATAAGACCAAAGCTTAAATTTGCCAGAAGCTATTTTGAAAATTCTCTACGTTTGCCATAAAAATTACCCTTTTTCCACAAACCATAAACGTATTGCATTTAATAAGAACTACCATGTGATGAGTACATTTTGCAATTTACTTTTTGTAAAAATGTTAAGTCAATTTCAAATCTGATTTGAATAGAGTTTATTCATGATGATTTTAAGCATGCCGATGTGTTTGAAGGGAATTTGGCAAGAATACTAGAATGAGTTTAACAACTGCAAAATGCTAAACTTTCAATATGAATACGGGTAATAGTTTCTAAAAAAATAATATTCAACAGATTCAAAATAATTGTTTTAGAAAAAAAAGTAGCTAACCTGGTACTAATAAGAAATTTACGTTACTAGTTCCGTATTTATTTTATGGCACCAGTATTGTACCAGTTAACTATTTATTTATTTATTTTTTTTTTTTTTGAAAACTCAGATTCTATTATTCAAAACAAATAAAAAAAAAAAATCAGAAATACAACTGTGGTAAATTTTTTTAAACAGTCACTGCATCGATAATATTAAACTATTACAGAATTGGTGCAAAATGATTTTTTTCAGAACTAGTTTTGAAATTATTAGTTTTTAGTATACATTAAAACTAGTTTGGCCATTTATTTATTTATTGAAGTCATTAAACTACTGAGTTCATTTGCTACTGGGTATGTATATAAATTCTTCATTTCCTCTTTGCGATTTAAATATTTGTTTTCCATCAGTAAATTATGATTTTAAACAAGTATTTCCAATATAATCGCCATATTAATATTAAATTGTTTCAATGATCATTTTAATGTATTGTTGAAATCAATTTTAGAGTCAACAGGGCCTCAAAGAGTCAAGTTTATCTTTGTTGGTAGTATAAAGCTCATACATTTATGTTTATTCATATTTTTAAGAATGCATAAACTTGGGTAAAAATAAATTAAATTTTTCTAAAATTAAATTAGGATGTTGCCGTACAATAATTTTAATAAAATATTAATTTGTGATTTAAGCGACTCAACGAATTTATGTAACAAAACTTGACGATACCGGTATTATGGATTTGATAATGGACCATACACATTCGGCGTTGTTTCAAGTAAAAAAAAAACGAGTTGAGTAAAAAATAATCAGCTGGCGTTCTAATATTAGGTCCGTTTGTTTACTTTTCCAGTAAAGTTTAGTAAAAAAAAAACCAAGAGAACAATGTCGATGTCGCTCACGTAGTAAAAAACGTTCTTTTGGTTTAATATGGGCAAATTACAAAGGTTCGGCAACGTTTCAAATTGTTTTTTTTTGTGATTCCAATTAATTTTCTTTGCAAATCCAATTAGTTCTTAGCAGATTTCCCAATTGGATTTGAAAAATAGATTTAAAAACAGGAACATTTTTGCAGAAATCAGGGAAATTTGCTCAATTTTCCCCTGTTTTCTCTCAGTTTCCGAACCTAAGTATTAAATTCATACATCTGCCGCTCATTGTCCTTTGTTGAATAATTTTTTTTTTAGTGATGACACTTAAAATAACGAAAGATGTAAGATGGAACAAAATGAGAAAGTATCACCTTTGTAGATGTAGAAAGATGTAGAATTTTTGGCCTGTATAATTCTTATGGGAAGATGTTAACATCTTTGCAATTTAATGAAAGATGCAGCTCAGTGGAAAAAGTCTATAAACGTTGTCTTATGTCAAATCTTGCCACACAAACACAGCTATTTTATCTAAAAATGTTATATTTTCTAATCTATTTTAATCTTTATTAATCATTTCAGATTTAATCTTTCAATTAAATAAATTTTCAACAAGTCATCCATACTTAAAACTGTAAAATGTCATCCAAAACTTCAAATCAACCAGGACGTCGTACTCCGCTGTCCTTAAGTGGAGCCGTTACCAAAGGACAGCCTAATAAAGGTGGTAATGTGACTAATGGTAGTGGAAGTGCCAATGGTCATCCAACATCTAACAATAATAAGCAACAACAAAAGACTGACCAACCACAAGCAGTTATAAATTCTTCCGATACTAAAGACAATCCTAACAAAAAACAGCAACCGGAGAAAAAACAACAAACACAAAATGATACTAAAAAATCAGGATCTGAAAAGACCCAAAATGGGGTTAACACTAAACAACAAGCTAATGAAAATAAACAACAAAATAAAGAAAAACAACAAAATGGTAAGGATGAAAAATTGAATGATAAGGACAAAAAAGAAAAACTTGAAAAACAAGATAAACCAGAAAAACAAGATAAATCTGAAACAAAAGAAGAAACTAAAGCGAAGGATAATAAAAAAGATCAAGAAAAATTCGAACCTAAAAAGGAAGATAAAAAAGATCAAGAGAAATCCGAAATAAAGAAGGAAGATAAAAAAGTCAAAGAAGTAAAGGAAGATAAAAAAGTCAAAGAAGTTAAGGAAGCTAAAAAAGAGGTAGAAAACAAAAAAGATGAAAACCAAGAAAAGGAGACACAATCAGAAAAAGCCTTTGATGAAATTAAATCAAAGAATCAAACAGAAGATAAAACTACTGAATTAAAAGACCAAACAGGAGACAAGACTACTGAATCAAAAGCAGAACATAAGGAAGAAGAGGAGGAAAAAATGGAGTTAGTACAAGAAGAACTGCAGAAAGAAGAACAAAAATCACTACCTGCAACACCCAAAACAAACACCAGGAGTAGCAAAACGTCTACGCCCTCAAACAAAACTCCTACTAAGGCATCGGAAAAGACACCTCAAAAAATGGTCACACCTAACTCAACCAAAATTACGCCAGTAGTTACACGAGAAGTTACTACAGCTATTGATGCTGATGTTGACATGGAACCTTTGACTGTTGAAAATTCACCGATAAAATCTACACAATTGCAAGAGCTAGCTCCCGCTAATATAGCTCCTACGGCTACTTCTACACCTGGTAAAATTTTTTTGCCTAAACGTAATACTGCCGCACTTAAAACGGATGTTCAATTAGCTATGCATACAGCCTTATCACTTGAACGTCCCAGAGCTTTCTCCCAAATCTCAGGAAGAAAAAGTATTCGTCCCATTACTGAGTATACGCCCTCTAAATTTCAAAGCAGTTCACAGTTTCGAGAATCCTATAGACGTATCAATACTGAATTGGATGCTACAAATACAAGCTTAAATGTTACAGTAGGCTCTGAAGTACCCAATAACTCATCATTCTCTTTCTTCTTTGGACGTGGTCGTAAACGTGATCGTACCCCTCCCCAGCATTCCCGATCAGATATTGGGGAATTACAAACTGATATGGATATATCACCACCCAAACGGGCAAAATACGATATGCATGGTTTCTTTAGTGTCGTCTCTTCACCACTCTCCCTATTGCGCAATCGTTTCTCTAAGGCTTCTTTACAAAGTAGTACTCCCGTAAAACTAGAAGAAAAATTTAATTTAGCTGCAGATGAAATTGAGGTACAAAATATATCTGGTGTATCAGAACATGAAGAAATCAACAAAACTGATAAATATTCAGAGAATGCTACCACCAACAATAAAGATGATGCCACTTTAGGTGTCGAAGCTGAAGAAACTCAGGCGAAAAAAGATGAAGGAACAGAAACTAATACACCCACTAAAGAGGACAAATTGGAATTGGAAGATAAAGAATTGCAGGATATTTCTTTAAAATCTGAAAAAGGCTGTGGTATGGAGGTTACATCCGAGCAGTCGGATATTAAGATTACTGAGACACCATTACAGCCTGCCGTTGGAGACGCCATGGCTAAAAATAAGAGATGTAAGATTATGTAAACGTTTAACATTAATATATTATTTATTAGTATTAGTTTAAATGTAAAATCATATTATACTTTCTTCTCTCATCGGAATTTCCTTGATATGTGTTATTTGCCTCATTTAAGTAAGAGAGTTAAGCAGATAAAGATTCAAAACAGATGTGAAAGTAAAACTTAAACGTACATTATTTTAAAAATGTATTTTTTGTTTAAGTTTATAAGAAAACATTGTATAGGCTTAATTTTTTTAAAACCCAAAAATATATTTCTATAGTCTTTTTGTGTTATAAATAAAAAATTTTGCTCTCTAAATCCACAACTATTTCTTTTTATATGTCTATCAAATATCCAGCTTACCTATATTTTTATAGTTTAAATGGGTTAAGTCATGTAAAAACAAAATAGTAATTTTATAATTTTATCAAACTAAAAAGGTTCAAAATTCATGGAATTTCAAAAAATTCTTTAATTTCTGACTTTTTTTATACGAAAGAAAAATCATATCTTACATGGTAATTATAGTGTGTCCATATTAAAAAATACATTTTAATCTTAAATTTTGTTTGAATTTAAGTTTTGAATTTAAAATATATAATTAAATTGAAAATATGTGTAACCAATTATTAATTTTTAATAATTTTATTTTAACATGATCTTAAATATTTTTTTTGTCACCCGCACCCACTCCTTCAATTTTATGTACCATGTCTCTTAATTTGTCTACATACACTATTAACATACATTTGCTACAATATTTAACCAATTATTTTTTAGAATACTGCAAGCATATTACATAATATACATTACAATTTTTAAATAAAAGTGATTTGATACAAAAAAAAAAAGAAATATAGTTTTTATTAAATAACCACCCTTATAATGTAAAACTGCATTTGCAATATGGATAGAATCTGGTTTAAACTAGGGTCTAATTCCGCTTTCGATATCTAGCTAATTAGATTGAAAATTTTTGTTCTTGTTTGAGATGATGGCTTTCGATATTGAGTCATCGATTGAGTGTTATCTTTGCAAACATTGTCCGATACAAAAATTTCACCCGTAAACAAAAATAGTTTTCATCATATTAACTGCTATCAAAAATTTAAGTTTTACTAATTTTTTTAAGTTAAAACAAGTATAATTATTGTTAACAAACAAAGCAAAACAAAAAAGGAAATATTGGTAGAGTTTATGTCCAAATGTATATGCCTTCTATAAAGCCTATAACTGAAAAAAGAGAAATGAAAGGATAAATAAAAAAAAAAAAAAAATATCACTTAACGACAATCATCCTATATTTTCTCATAAAAGTTTCCACAAATTCATTGGATTGCCCTGGATTAAATTTTATAAAATTTGGACTCAGTGACCCACAGCTTATTTCGCGTTAAGAACATTTTTGAAAAACAAAGCATGAAAGTGGCATATTTTATTCTGAACTCTGCAAACAAATGATGCAGTTTTGTAGATAACAATTTTTATATATTTTTTTTTAATGTTCTGCACGAAATAAGCTGACATGAAAATTATAGGTGTGTTCGACGTGCGTTACCGCGGATGCCCGCGGGAACCCAATCTTACCAGAAAGCGTTTCTTGTAACAAAAATTGGGTAAATGAGAGCGTTCATGAGGGAGTAATTGTGTTTCTCTTTTTACCAGAACTTACCCGTACTTTTTGTTTGGGTAAAATGGTAAAGTTGTCAAATCATCAGCTGCTGCTGATAAATTAACCGTTTTGCATTTTTGAAAAAAATTAAAGTTAAATAAAAGTTTACTATAAACAACTTTTTCTTCTTAATAATGAAAAATATATTTGAAAATGTAAATAGATATTTGCCATTTCAAATATATTTATTAATCAAGCTGTTTTTTAATATGAATAAATTTGAGGTTTATTTTTGGGTATGAAATGTGGTTTTGTACGTTCGCAGTATTTTGGGCATTTTTATGGTTTTGTGAGAGAATTTTTTGCTTACTCTCATTTTACCAGACTTTACCCAAAATTACCTCGTACAGACCTTATGTGTTTGTGTTAAGTTTTGTTTTAAAAAACGTTCAATGTTGAAGTTTGTGACTAAATTATCTACAAAACTGCAACATTTATTTGTAGACTTCAGAATAAAATATACCACGTTTATGCTTGGCTTATTAAAAATATTCCTCACACGAAACAAGCTTTGGACCACTGTATTTTTACCTCAATTTCTTTGGCCACCTTTGTGACTTATTTGGTAATCGTGCTTTGGCACATTCCTATGAGATAATCATTACCAACTGCATGTTGAAAGGAGCTAGTAGCAAGAACCGAAAGTGTTGCGGCTAAGTGCAACTTCGGGGGCACTGCCGTTGACATGTGCCCAGAAAAATTCAACTGCGATAGACATAATTGAATGCCTCATTTGACAATCTGAACCTCTGCTTAAATTTTAAAAAAATATGTTAATTTTTTACTTACACTTTTGTTGGCAAGGATAGAACTTCGCTCTTATTTGCTTCATCATAAACCAAACCATGTTCATATTCCGTATTTGCCGAAGATAAATATGAAAACATCAATATTTGTTAATTCATTATCTATAAAACACAAAGTTTTGATTTCTTGTTTTGTTTATATTTTCTGTTAACGAAAATTTATAAATGTTTTTTACTGTTAGTATGAAAACTTAATTCGATAGCGGTCGAATGCCATCATGAGGCATCTTAACTTTAGCGCGTATAATGATCACAGATATTTTTATGTATCAGTTTTTAGCATCAAAACGAATTTAGGAGCAACGGAAGAAAAACTGGTGAAAATCGGTGAAGTCCGTATTTGACGGTGCAGAAACGGGTACGCCGAAACGGAGTCGAAACGTACAAGCTTTGACGGATACGTTTTTACGGACCGTAAACGTACAGTAGAAGCCGAATTCATAAATCCGTACGTGTCGGAAAGTCCGTAAATATGTTTCTTGGGTTAAAATTATATATATACTCTAATATTAAAGTTAATATTTAATTTATTGTGTATATATATATATATATATTAATTTTTTCTTTTTTAAATTTAAGTTTTTTATTCAGGAATTTTGCTTTGTAATATGATTTATTGGCCTATGTGGCTTTATATTACATTATGTACAATAAATAAATAAATAAATAAAATTGTATTGTAGTACTGCTAACTTTGGACCTGCGATATTTTATTGGAAATAAACAATAAATTGCGTTGCCAACTATTTTATATGTTGTTTAAGTTTGAATATAGCCTGTTCGCCCTTAATATAGTTTTGTTGGTTTGGCCACTATATATTTGTGAAAGAGTTAGGGGTGGATTTAGAGTATTCAAAAAACCGGACTTTTGAAAAAACCCGTTTCGGTTTTCTTAAAAAAATCGAATTTTAAAAAAACCGTTTTCGGTTTCGGTTTTTGCAAAAAAAACCTGTCGACCGGTTTTTTCGTTTTTTTTTTTAATTTGAATAAAAAGCTTATATAATTTGTTAATTGTTTTTATTACAAAAAAAAAAAAAACAAATTTAATATATAAAGTAATAAAAATAAAAAAATACATTCTTTGAAAAAAAAAAATATATACCCAACAAACAATACGTACAGTTTATCGGTCTGTCATAAACGGAATCCAACTCCGTTTACGTACCGTTTTCTTTATCCGTAAATGGACCAGAAAACGGATTATAAGGAACATTGAATCTGATTCGAATCCGTTTAAAAACCGTCAATGACGGACCGGATATATCGGATGAAAAACGGAGTTGTCCGTTAATAGTCCGTCAATATTATAAAACTATATTCATATCAAATGAATAGAGATCATTAAGTTTGTAAATTAGTAAAATAAGGTACGTTAGTAATTTGAACGTTTAAAACGTTTGGCATTAAATAAATTTTTTTTAATATTACATTTTAAATATGTAAAAAGAAAATCTATTTTGCAGTTCTAAAATAATATTTTAGAAATAATATGCCATTTAAATGTTTCGTTTTAAGACGATTTTTTTGTTTGTTTTTGATAAAGCTAGAAGTGGAAAATACTCTTTCACTAATAGTAGATGTTGGACAAATAGTCAAAAGACAATTATATAAATTTTCCAACTTTTCAGTTCTTTTGTCGCATTTATCAAGATATATGAAATCATCATATAATGATGAATGATTTTGTAGTCTCTTTTTTAGGATTTTGAATACTGTTTGTTGTGTTTAGATTTAGATCAGAAATTAAACTATTTGAATTTGGAATATCCAAAGTTAAGTCTTCATCGGAATCTATCAGACTTACATCTAAATCTTCATAACCAAACAAACGATTATAAAAGTGTTCGGAAAAATAAAAGAGACCAAGTAACCCAGTTGGTGATGTAATTAAAAAAACCGGTTAACCGAACAAAAAAGACCGGTTTTGGGTTTTCTTCGAATTTACAAAATATTCGAAACCGATCGGTTTTTTAAAATAAAGAAACCGGTTGACCGGTTTTCGGTTTCGGTTTTTGAATACTCTAGATAGATTGTATATATGGTAAACATTTTCTTTTTCATTTCGAAACCCGTTTCCCGATATTTTGTATCATATCTATGAGATGTACAGCATCTACAAAACAATATTTTTTTCTTTTGTAAACGCTCAATAAATTATGACATATTCTATATAAATGAATGAAAATATATAGTTATTTTCTCACCATTTGGCGATGGTAAAAGTATAAAATATTTATCGTGTAGATTTTTAGAAAAAATTTTGGCATATAGGTGAAACCAATAATAAGCTGACGATATGTAAATTTTTAAAATACAACCCTGATATGGGGACTGGAAAGTTTATAACAGCTGTACGTCAACGCTGATTTTGTTTACATTCTCTGTGACATATGGTAAAAACAAACTGACTTTAGTATATGTGAATGTGTCTGTAAAAACAGACGTGAATGAATTTATAAATTTGGAGGAAAACGTTTTAAGACAATTTTAATTTATATAAAAAATATATTGAAAACCGTTAAAAAAAAGCACAAAAATGTCTTCTGGTGCAAAGTGTCGCAATTGTGGATCTACCGATATCGAGGAAGATAATGCACGTGGTGATAGAGGTAAGTGACTGCAAATAAAAAAAAACAAGTTTTTGATTTTCCCTCATTCTAATTAATATAAATTTTTATTTTAGTATGTACCAATTGCGGTTCTGTCCTAGAAGATTCTTTAATTGTATCTGAAATACAATTTGAAGAAGTGGGACATGGTGCTTCCGCCATTGGCCAATTTGTCTCAGCCGAATCTTCCGGCGGTGCTACCAATTATGGTTATGGCAAATTTCAGGTTGGTTCTGGAACAGAATCTCGCATGGTTACTGAGAAAAAGGCCAAAAAAGAAATAACCCATTTGTGTCAACAGCTACAATTGACTCAGCATTATATCGATACTGCCCTGAATTTCTTTAAAATGGCATTAAATCGACATTTAACTCGTGGTCGTAAGAGTACTCATATTTATGCTGCTTGTGTTTATATCACTTGCCGTACTGAAGGAACATCCCGTAAGTTATTTTGCATTATTCCCAATTTTAAGCTTTTTATTAAGAAGAGGGTTTATTTCGTTAATTTTTTCTTACAGATTTATTGATTGATATCAGCGATGTACAACAAATATGTTCGTATGAACTTGGACGTACTTATCTAAAATTATCAAATGCTTTATGTATTAATATACCATCAGTTGGTAAGTGCTAGAGTTTAAGATATGATTCAAATGAATGAATACAAATATGCAAATTACATGGATAGTTAGGGTACACTTTAATGTTTAACTGTCTATTTTTGTCTACAAAAATGCAAAATATAAGAAAAAAATTCTAGGTATTTCTGTAGAAAAAACTATTTAAAATCAAGTTGTGTAATCTGAGAATGTTTTCTACAATGTTTCTTCTAAATTTAAATTTAAACGTTTTTAAGCGAATTGTTGTTAATTTGTGAGTCACGTTTCCCTTATTCCAAAGAACACATATTTGATGCGGCAGGTTTTTAGACAAGGGGGTTTGGTCAGGCTGTTAATAGAGAGATATTTCCTCTATAAAATCCCCAATTTTTATCATGTTCCTGTCGGAAAAATCTTATTAGTGAATTATTTATTACTTCAGGACACATAAAAATCGTTTTGGCCAGTGCGTAAAGAGCGACACTTTTCCTTTATGAAACTACGGTCCTGTTGAAAAAAAAAAAAATTGGCAAAAAAATTGACTAATTTTTTTTTTATCAATTTCAATTTATTTATCTTAAAATTGTAATTAGTGGCTGTTGTAATTATGTACAGTTAGCGGTATATCTCGATAATGGTACGAAAAAGAATAATGTTAAAAGAGATGGTCGAAAACTTAATTAAAAAGGCAGATTTTCGCGGACACATTCACAGTTCAAGTAAAAATAAGCTGAGGCACATCAAAAGCGCTGACCAAATTCGTCAAAAATAGGCAATTGTTAAGATTGTTGATGCTTTAACTCAAAAACTGAGGTGGGTTTGAAAATTTTCGAAATTATAAAATTTGTGAACTAAATTAGGTTTTCTCAACTTTAAGAAATGTTCTACCAAAAATTTTATTACCCTGAATTATAAATACAATTTTAAAAATTAAATATCTGTACTACATTTCGCGACAATCATGATTTTATACTTCAAATAAACATTTTTTGGAAGACCACAGAAATTGGTACATACTTGATAGGGATGTTCTGCAAAGCCCTTAATAAATTTCAAAGCTCATATAACAGCTCAAATCGTCACAATTCTTTAAAAAAAAAAATAATAAAAAGGTAAATTGGACGGAGTATTTTAATGTAAATATTGAAAATATTTAGATCTTTAGTGTCTTTATTGTACACTCCATATGCTCAAGATTACATGAACGTATTTAATTAGGTTTTAATAAATTCTAGGAATAAGTTATATTTCAGTTTGAGCAGCTGGTTATGTCTGCAGCTGGGCAGCTGACAAACATCGTATTCAGGTTTTTGCCTACAGCAGGTAGCTCCTGGGGTATTGAGTGTTTGTTTGTTATTTTATATAAATTTTTTACAACCAGTTTGTAATATTTTTTTTCGAAGCTCTTTTATACAACATATTTGAACATCTTTCGCTATTTTGGGACTATTTTCTACAACATCTCGCTCTGAATTTAGAAAAACAATTGATAATAAACATCAAATTTAGGATCCGAAAATATATGGAAATATATGAACGTATGTATGAACGTGTATTCCCATGTATGTTTATATGCCAGCATACATACAGTGGTATTCAAAACATTTGCAACTGAAATCACATTTTGCCTAATTTTTTATTTTTTTTAACAAAGACTTCCAGTATACGTTTTTTTTATTAAATTTTGTTATTGCATATTATTTTTTTACAAAAAAAAGTATTCATAAATTTACAACATTATAAAAATTAAGTTTAACAAAATAAGTCTAAATACAAGTGTTCAGAACCCTTTTAAATTTGAAGCAGCTATAAAGAAAAGTACGGATTATTTTTTCAGTTTTCTGGTTTTATTTGAAAGGTTGAATTTTGACTTTGAAGAATGGAACACAATATCTTTCATATGACTACTACGACTTGCTCGGCAGCACTTTATCCGACCCAATTTTTCAGTACATTTTCGATTGTGCAACTTTGATTTCATGTTCAATTGCCTCTGAAAAGTATGCGTAACATTTATCCTTAATGAAAAATAATCGAAAGAACTCAAATCACAGCTCCGAGCGGCCAATTGACATCACACTTTCGGCTGATTATTCGATTTTCAAAAACAGTGCGTAAAATATCGATAGTTGCGTTGGCTGTATGACATGTGGCCCCTTTTTGTTGAAAACAAATGTCGTTCATGTAATTCTCTTTAGCAATATTCCGTTTTGCAATTATCCACATGTTCTCAATCGGGTTGAGATCGGGAGATAGTGGCGGCCACGACATGATAATATGAGTTTTCTCCAACCCTACTTTTACAACCCCTGCCGTATGTTTAGGGTCGTTATAGTGCTGGAATGTCCATGAAAGTGGCATTTTTCATTCAGCATATGGAAGCATAACAGAGCTTAAAAGGTCTCTATATATTGTGACCGTCATTGTATTAGTAATCCGGTGAATTAGGCAAATCCCATTTTTTCGAAAAACACCCCCACACCATAATGTCTCCGTGCTTCAATTTGGCGGTTGTGTATCTGGGATTAAACTTTTCGCCTTGTGGCCGTCGAATGTAGACTCTTCCATCTGAACTCCGGAGGTTGAAATTGGACTCATCGGACCATAATACGTTCTTGCATTGCTGTTAAATCCAATTTAAATCGGTGCGGGCAAAGTTAAGCCCAGCTTTGCTATTTTTTTCCGACACAACATTTTTTTGTGCATTCTGAATTTTTCTGTCTCCTCTTAAAGTAGTAGTACGGGATCTTCCTCCTTTGTGAGTTGTATAGATGTTACCACTTAACAATACTACAAATTGTTGATTTGGGAACGGAATAATTTAAGAAAGTGTCTTTTTGAGAAAGTCCATTTTTAAAGTCATCTAAAACTTTGACCTTGAAATCAAAATTTTATTTGTTTCCTGCAATTTTTCACAAAAGTAATTCTTACGATGTTAATGCTTTCAATATCTTATTAAAACTCTAATTGCAAAATAATTATGATAATTTTTTGTTTTTTTTTATACTTTTAACAAAAACAATGTATGATGACATGAAAAAAATTATAGTAAAGAAATGTGATTTGGAGAAAATTAATCAATGAAAAGTTAAAATGCAATCTAAGTTCCAAATGTTTTGACCACTACAGTATATATTTTGATTTTCACATGGAATTGGTAAATTTTGTAAAAACAATATAGTCATAGCATTATTTTAGATAGAACTAACAAAATACTGGTTTCACAAAAAAAATCCGGCTTTGCCAGTACAGTAAAATCTCACAAATTTGAACCGTCCACAAATTGGGTACTGTGAAATAATTCCCAAATGAAATAAGTCCCAATGAAACAACACCCAATGAAGTAAGTTCCAACAAAAATGAAGTAACAACCAAGTTAAAAAAATGAAACAACTCCCAAAGGAAGAACTGAAATAAGTCCCAATATTTGGGAGTTATTTCATAATGAAACAATAAGTCCCAAGAAAAATTATATAACTCCCAAACGAAATAAGGCGCAACAAAAATGAATTACCTCCCAATTTCAATTTTCGAATGTTATTTAATTAGTAAGTACATGCAACCATCAACACAAATCACGCATAGAATTTGGGAGCGCGGTATTGCTGTTGGCTCCGATACAACATCTTCTTCCTCCCTATCCTCTTCTTCAAGATACGATTGATCTTCAAAAATATCTTCATCTGGCTTCATTTTATAAACAATTCCGTTTTTCGGAAACACCAATCGATTTATGAATGCAGTAGCAGTTATGGATCCAGAACGTAGCTCTTCATCAGATCTGCTTTTTCTATAATTTTTTTTTAGTTTTGCCCAAAGCTCCACCACTATTTGCCAGCAATTCGAAATCGCAGGACTTGCTGAACTCCTCTGTTTGCAAAATTTTAACAAATTTCCCTGTTTGGGTATCATTTTGGTCGTTCGAATCGGAGTTCCAAAAACTGACATGCCGTCTGGTCCAATCTAAATTTGATTTTACTTAAGAGCATTTGTAGTAGCTTTGTTTGGAAGTGCTTACCTTCATTAACCATTGCTTTTCGAAGTATTCCAAAAAGTTGGTAAATTCGAAATGGTGATCGAGGTTTCCTACATCATCCTTAATTTTCCAGAATGCTCCTACAATATGCGCGGCAGGCAACAGTGGAAGTGACAAAAGCTTATGGTATTGCAATGAAGCCTTACTGTCTTGTAGTATCAATTGGGCAAGTTGTTTATGTTTTGTTGTTATTTAGCGTCGTACTGCCTGGCAAAAATGGAACCAGCAGCCGTATAATTTTGTATCCAAAAATGAAGTTTTTATAGCCCTTCTTAGGCTGGCTTTATAGTCGGTGATAAAGGTCGCACCGTTTATGTTCAAAACATTAGTATTAATGTAATTAAATAGATGTGCATAGCATTTTGTTGATTTTTTGTTTGTCAAAATGAAAAATACTGAAAAAAACTAATAAATGTAACAAGAAATTATTTAACAATCTCGTCATTGTATGTAAAAGAGAAGCGCGGAGAGGCACGCGTCGAGTCGTGCGCGGGTACCGAACGCAACTCGCACCCTACCCCGGCTATATCTTCTCACCTTTTCGAAGTACTCAATATGGAGCAAAACCAACTGTTTAAAACATCCAAACGGTACAATTGAAAATGTGCCATCGATCAAAATCTTTCTATTGCTGTTGTTGGGAATGTTTTCATTAATCAGCTTGACAATCTTATCAGTTCCAAAGACGCAGTATGAAAAATCCTTCGAGTCGTGGCAAAATCTGAAAAACGGTGTTTTCTCATGGCCCTCATGCAAAGTAAGTCCAAAGTTGTTGAAAATATTTTCCTTCTTAAACGTATTCACAACTTCTGTTGAAGTCTTCGGAGATGCCGCAAAATAAATATTGCAGACCTCGTTTGACTTTATTAAAAGCAATATTTTTTTGTTGATTCCTGTTTGCTTTTTTACAAAAATAAACAAAAGGCATTGTTAATAGCTCAATGTGAAGTAAAGCATGTAAGGCTATTAGCTAACCTTACGCACACGTTGGGAAAATTCTCCCGGATTCTGCTTATAGCGCTAGTAGCTCCTAATGTATCTGCGACATCCAAGCATTGATCCTTTGTTTGGTTAAGGGCTTTGTTCATTAAAATTCTAACAAGAACTGATTGTGTATGCATTGTTTTAAGTAAAATAACTCATTGTTTTCCTACTTCTTACTTTATAGCAGTTTTAAGAACCGTTATAAAAAAGCCAAAATTTTTTGAAATGTAATTTTAAGAGAAATGAAATTACTCCCAACAAAAATGAAATAATTCCTAATGGTGAACAAAAAAAGCAATAACTCCCAACATAATTTTATTGGGGGTTATTTCATTTGGGAGTTATTTCATTATGAACTAACTCCCAACAAAACCTTATATGAAATAAGTCCCGACGTATTGGGAGTTTTTTCATAATGAAATAAGTCCCACTTTGTATGCAAATTCATTTGCGAGTTATTTCGTTAATGTGCCGAATTATCTCATTCTTTAGCTCTTGAATTGTTGCTGGCTTATCGACGTACACCTTTTCTTTCAAGTAACCCCAAAGAAAGAAGTCTAACGGTGTCAAATCACATAATCTTGGCGGCCAATTGACATCGCCACCATTTGAGATAACACGGCCATTGAATTTGTCGCGCAAAAGAGCCATTGTTTCGTTAGCTGTGTGGCAAGTGGCACCGTCCTGTTGAAACCACATATCGTCCAGGGTCATATGCTCAATTTCTGGCTTCAAGAATTCCGTTAAGATCTCGCAATAGCGAACACCGACGGCGAGTCGAGGTTGACGGCTATTCTGCCACACTATCGCGAACAGCCATGTTTTCCGCAGAACGAGCTTGGCGAGCATGCACAGGTGTTTTCTCATTTCATACAGACCCGATTTGCAGAAATATGTGCACAATTATCCCGATTGTGGACACATCTGGTCGATTATGCTGACCAAAAAAATCACGAAGTGCATGAAATGCATTTTGATTTAAACACCCATTTTCATAATAAGCCTAAATAACTTTAACGCGATGCTCGATTGTGTATCTTTCCATGGTTCAAATTGAAATTGAGAAATGTCAAATGAAATGCAGAAAAAACTTGACGTTGACGTTGATGTGAAAACATTCAACATCGGCCCTTAAAATTTAACCACCCTTTAGTTTTATTATTATTTCATAATTTTCTGTGAAAAAAGTACATAAATTAGAATAACCCGAGGAAAAAAGTGGTTCTAATTTGTGAGACCCTACTGTACTATAATTTTTGAAATTCTGACAAATTCTACTGAATTTAATAGCAGTATATTTCCATTTAATTATACTTACCTTGACATAAAATACTTCTTAATGAAACACACTTATGTTTAAAAAAGTCTAAAAATTATTTTAAATGATTTATTATATAATAAAATTGGTTATAATAATTAAATTCAATATATAGCGAACTACAGGATTATACTTAAACAAAGAAAATGAGAAAAAAATCAGTAAATAAAAGTATGATCGTCTATAAAAAAAAAATAGCAATATCAACGTTCATAAATATGAATAATAAAACACTTATTAAAGACAGGAAAAACAAACATAAAAACATAGGAAGGTCTTGCTCGAAGCAGGGCATTAAATTCATTTAAGGCATTACGGGCAATAAATATAACATAACGCGGATCATGAACATTCATTTTATGAAAAGTTCGCGGCCTTAGATAATTTGCGAAAATTTTGATAAAATTTGTTTAAAATTTCGTATTATTTATTTTTTTTATTTATTAATTTATTAATAATACAATAATAAGCCTTTCAAGCCAAATAACGCCCTTTTTTGAACTAGACATTATAAACTACTAAAACTAGGTATAATATATAATCGTTTAAAAACTCATATTAAATGCAATATAAATGTTGCAATGCAAAATAAAAAAGTTTGGAAGTTTTAAAGAAAGAAATATAAATGCAAATTAATTTGAATAATATTAATAATGTTTAATTAAACGATTTAAACGCTTAATTAATTTTTTTTTTTTATATATTGCAATAATCTAATGCTATTAGTAAGACTTTTTTTAATTAAATTTCAATTTATAAAGGTATATTTTATAACTTTCTTTTTGTTGGGGTCATTATATTAGAGCCAGTTTTAAATTAGTTTCAAGAAATTTATTTTTAAATTTGTATCTTTTACATACGTTCCTAAAAAGAAAGGTATCATTAATTTATATACCAACATCTTTTTTTACTTTGTAAACGAATTTTAATTTGAATGAAGCTTTAATATAATTAACCCTTTTATATAAATGTTTCTTTTTATTAAATTTTCCAAAATGTTTTTTTTTGTATTTTTGTTTTTTTTTTTTAAATTTTTGGTCAAAATCGATAAACTACTTTAACTTGTATTATATTTTTTGGTTAATAACTTTAATAAATTGAATATATATTTTTCAATATAATAATATATATTTTTGTTTGTATATGAGTAGTGTATTTTTGCAGAAGGTATATAATTTTGCTTATTCGTTTTTGTTTGTTAATATCCCAGTTGTTTTTATGTTTAATATTTCAAATCGATTTTTCAATAATTTTGTTATTTTTTTATAATTGATTGCCTTTGTATGTGTGATTTTTATTTATTGCAATTATGTTAATTTTTATGAGAAAAGGAAAAAAATCAAGCATATGTTTTTAAATATTGCTTTAAATGTTTTGGATATTTTGTTTGTTTGTTTTTTTTTTTAATAGTAAATTCATTATAGTTTTGGAATTTAACAGACTTAAATGTTCCCTTTAATATATTGTAGGTTAATCGTTTTCATTTCTCTTTTAGAGTTGTGTCTTTTTCTTGTTCTACTATTTATCTTTATTTTGTGTTTCTATAACTACAATATTCCAAAAATAATGTAAAAAATTTTATAATATTTATTAATTAATATTTTTGTTGATTATTTTTTAATAGTTTTATATATTTAATATACTAATGAGAGAAAAAAACCATTATGTTGCAAATTTGTTTCCATTGTTTTGTTTGTTATGCATGAGGGTATTTTAATTTTAATTTAAATTTTATTTCTTAGTTTGTTGAAGCACCACCTCCTACTCCTCCTCCTCCTTCTGAACTAGAACTTGCTGCAAATAAATCATCACAATTTACTGTTAAATCACTAGAATTACGATTACTTCTGGCTTGTCCTATTCCGCCAGCTGTAGCACCCACTTTTCCTATATCAGCTGCCGCCTCTAATTCACCTATAGGGCTAGCACACATTGATTGTGTGGGCGAATTCATTGATGTCATTGTTGTGGGTCCATAAAATATTAATTCTGGTATTTGTCCTCCCTGTACTCCCGTACCATTGGTACTTTCCGATGAACATTGAAATTGAAATGTTACATTGCCCATGCATACTTCAGACATACCTTCCTGTCCGAAAAATGATAGTTCTATGCCGTCGAGTATAACCGAGGCTGTATAATAACATTCCGGTTCAATTTGTATGGGATTTTCAAAGAATACATGAAATGTGTTACTAGATCCATCAGAAAAGAATTTTGTATCATTTTCAGCAAGAGTACGTCCCAAACGTTTAAGTTCAATTTTAACATTATAGGTAGCAGCACCAGTTGATGAACCATATAAACCAAAACCAACAATAAAAATTCTGTAATTAAAAAATATAATTCATAAAAATTTTTACATGTCCTTAGTAAAAATGTTTTTTTTTTTGCTTTTGCTATAAAATAGTATTTTTACAGAACCTTGCAAAAAAAAATACTTGTGCAATTTTTTTTTTTAAATTTAAAAAAAAATATAGTCAAAAATAACTTTTTATTGAAATTTTAAAATGTAAATTTTTGGCAATATATTACACAATATTTTATGTTGTAAAACAAAAATAAAATTTTTTTTTGATTCACTCCATAATATTGTTCAAACTTCAATTTAACATCCCAGCAAAAACAGGGTTTTAACTACTTACCAGCCTATTTACTCGCTTAATTACTTTTGTTCGCGATATCCCAAAATTAATGAGTGGTCATTATCTTCTCACTTACAAAAAACACAAGGTAATGGGTGGTCATTACCCTCCCGCTTACAAACAGCCAACAAATAATGAGTACCCATTACTTTTTGGACATCGCAAACAAAAGTAATTAAGCGAGTAAATAGCCTGGTAAGTAGTTGATAAAATGTTTTTGCTGGGATCGTCAATATGTTGGCACAACTTCCAAATTTAAAAATATTATTCATTAAAATGATGAATTTTTATATTGTTTATCTTTATAAATGTTATGTGAGATGTTGTTTTAATTCCTGTCAAATATCAAAAAATTTTTCTTTTTTAAGTAAATTAATAAATTAAAATTTTTATAATAATAAGGATATATAATTATTAAATGATTCGTTAATTTTTATTTTGTTAGCCTTCTAACCATACATAGCTTTATTGACTCGGTTGGTTTTTTTTAATAAATAAGTATAAATATACAAATACTGAATGAAATGCACTTTCTGATGGTCAGCTACGACCTTCATCAACATTGTTCATGCCTTGTAGTATTAATTGTAAAAAAGATTGAACATATGTATAATAATTAAAGGAGTATGTTAGAGAGTTAGTAATCTCATCTTTACTCAATCTTTTTTCAGTTATGAGTTAAATAAGAGTTATTTACAATTAACACTAAAAGACATGAAGTATGTTGATAAATGTCATACCTGAATAGAAAATGCATTCATTTTAAAATTTTTTTTGTGCCAGTCTAAACTTATTCTGGTAATAACGCATCAACAATTTTTATACATTTAAAAATAATTCCACAATTTGATGACTGTCGGAATTTATATTAAAATTTACAGTCTTTAACATTTCTTTTAAAGGAACTATATAAAAAGTAAAATTAATGGAAAGAGATTTTAAAGGACACAAAAGCATTTTTATTGTCAAATTGTATGCGAATTATTACTGCTTCGGAAAATTTGGGTTTTCGCGGTCAGGACGTGGACCAAAACTAATAATGGAAATGATAAGAAATCCTTTTAAAATATTGCTGCTTTACATTTTTAATGAAAATTTTCTTATTGAAAGTAAATTTATTTTACTATCTGCAAGTTCACTACTGAGGTATTCTCACCGGACTTTAATGCGAAAAGTACCATTATTTTAAAAACATTCTCCATTTTTAAAATAATTCAGTTTTCTCCAAAATTGACAAATTTTGATTTTTGTATCGCGTACATGTCAATTTTGATGAAACTCGGGTATATAAAAGATAATAAAAGTGAATAATATTTTGTATTCACCTCCAATATTTTTCACCACATAAAATTTTTCACCTCAAAAAATTTTCACCTAAACCCATCAATCATATAGTTGTGTGCGTGCAGTCGTCCTTTTTTGGCTACACGTACGCGTTGCCGGCAATGATTGATGAAAATCAAAAAGTTTTGATATTTTTATTTGACGGCTGTTGTGATTGACCACAAAATTCAATTTGCACTATGTTTGCAAAAAATATACATACCTATACATTTCTGATTAAACAACGTCAGTTTGTGATTTTTGGTAATATTGAAAAGTGCGTGGACGAACAAAAGTTTATATTGCGTTTCATTGAAAACTACAAAAAAAAAAAAAAAATAGTCAATAAGAATAAATCATCATCCGCCCACGACATGATTTGATACGAACGCTACGAAATCAAAATACAAATGGTGATTGATGTGTTTATTTGCACTGATTGACAGGTTTATTTGACAGTCTCCATTGGCCTTTACTGGCAAAAGTTTGTGCAGTAAAAACTTATTTACTTTATTTCCTATTTCTGTTTACTACGTGGGCTATCCTTGCCTTTCTTGTAAAACAAAGAAATGTAAAACACAATGTTGAAACTTGAACTAGAAACTCCACTTTGCAAAGTAAATATTCCAGAATTGTAAATGTGCCTTTCAGGTTATCAAAACCTCGCATGTTACTATGCTAAATTTAAATACAATCTATTTGATAAATAAAAAAAATACTTAATTATTCTTTATACAATTTATTTTTGATATTTTCCAATTTGCCCTATAAGCTCCTATTTTAAAATGTTTTAAATATATAATTCCTATTTACTCGTTTTCTCCTCTACTTACCTTCTATCAACTGAAAATTGTATACTATCACAACGTCCACGATAACGCCATTGATTCGAACGATAAGCACATGATTGAAAACGATGACAGACTTGAGTTTTTAAACCTGCACGCGATTTTGTTGGATAATTTAGTGATGGCTTTGATTTGGCGGTAAAATGCAAAAACATATCTATAGTCTCTTGTGACGTTAAAATACCCGTTTGAGCGACACCATTGGCAAATTCATCCAAAGACATGGTGGGTATACGTATTAAATGCAATGCCTGACCCAACACTTTACGCATATTTTGGGGTGTCGTATCGATTGACATTTTTTGACAACAATTTTGAGCCCAATTTAAAGCTGCCTCAAAGAGATGAATCTCTTTGCAGTTCAAGGTTTCACGCCATAAAATCGATTCGAATGTTTTTAAATCGATATCAACAAAATCTTCAGATTTAATTGCCATCTCGGCTTGAGCATCGATTACTTCCCAGCAACGTTGCATCAATTCGGGCTCTTCGAAAAGACGTGATTGACTGAGAAGTAGACAGGCGTTTTTTGCAGTCAATTTAACTTCTAAATAATTCACACAAGCTCTGGCCAAATGTGGTACAATATATTTTTTAGCTGCATATAAAGTGGCTAATATATTATCAGGTTCCAATTGTATTTCATCACAATATAAGTATCTGAAAAAAAATGAGTATTAAGAAAATCCAATAACTAAATGTAATTTCCAATGAATATTTCTAATTTACTTTGAAATTGCATGGAATGTTTTCAAATTTACCTTAATAATGTTAAAAAGGCTGAAGGTTCTACGTCTGGCACTTTAATTTCCTGTTTATTTTCAGCCAAACCTCCATAAAACATAGCATAAAAGACCGAGCTACCAGTAGCCAATATATACTTATGGGCTGGTATAGTTTGAACTGTATCTGTTTAAAAATAAAAAAACAATACATCATCCATATAAATTTATATCGCTTTTACATTAATCATTAATATGTTAATTTATCACTTACCAAAATCATCTCCTACTACAAATTTAATATCTGACATTAATTCATTGTTAAACATGGCTGCATTACGTTCCAATACAGTGGCCTTAGTGGCCTGCCAATTAGGATCTGCTGTATCATTTGCATTTGATGCTCCTACATTTGCATATGACATATTGCCAGCACTTGCACCATTTGGACAAACATACGAGCCACTACCATTTGATGTTGCCAAAGCTGCTGCTGCTGTAGAACTTGATGGCAAACAAAATGATGTGGGACTAATAGCTCCTGGTGATGCCAATGGTGATGATGGCGCACTTATTGGTTGTGTTATTTGTATATTATTTTCTCCTGCTGCAGCTGCAGTGCCACTACTAACACTTCTTTCATTTCCGCCAGCTGTAGCCACACTGGCCGTCGACGAAGCTGTTGATGTTGCCGATGCTCCACCACCGCCACCACCACTACCACGTGTTGATTGCTGTTGTTGATGGCCTGAGTTGTTGTGTGGTGGGGAGAGTAGCATACCATTGCCATTATTCAAAGTTTCCACTAATTTCGAGTAAAAACAAGTGGTGTTACACAACAATGGTTTTCACAGAAAGAAAGAAGAAGGGCAAAACAAATTAGTTAAACAGTGTATTTTTATTTTATATAAATTTATGCATTGTTTATATTAAAGTTTATATACTCGTATGTGCATCATAGGTCGGATATTTACACACATACATACATATTTATATTAGTAAACATGACCTTCAATTATAATTTAGTTTCTATGTCGTCTAGTAGTGTAATAGAGTGTAGTTTGTATGTCAAGTTATTATTTGTAGAATTTTTAGATAGAAGATGGTTATTATTAATATAAAAAAATATAAATAATATATTTAGCTAAAAAACCATCAAAATGTTATAATAAATATTTAGTCATACAGATTATTTTAAATTGAATGGACTAAAAAAAAGTTTTAAAACCAGATTAGAACTTTTCTTAAATTTAAGAGATTTCATATATTTCATTGTATGAAAGGGTATTATATAAGTTTGTCAACTCGATTATAAACACATATAACTATTGGAAAGCTAGTTTAATTAAAGTGAATTCAAAATTGATCAATAAAAATTTCCATGAAACTTTTTTAGAAACAGATTCGTTTATTTGTTAGTTAAAAGTATTTCGAGGAAAATTATACCAAAAGCTCGAATCTAGCAAATATATTTATATTTTTAATTTATATAAAGTTGTCCGAATAATATTAAATTAAAATATTGTAAATCTTTTCTGTTTATTGTCGCCAAAACCACGGTAAATGCTATTTTCAACATCCTAAAAAGCTATATAAATTTAAGGTATTTATTTCGAATAAACACCAACCGATAAAACATAAGTTCCTTTCGATAACGGTTAATATCATGCAAGGATTCTGTGTTAGGATGAACAAAAATATTTAAAGTTTTTAGTTTTATATAGTTTTAGTTTTTAGTATGGAGCTGTTTTGGAAACAGTTTAAGATTCTTGAATCCAATATAAAAGTATTGTAAAATTATCAGAGCAGCGACTTTCACTTTTATGCACTAAGATATGGAAAATATGCGCTTGAAATATGCAGTAAAAAAATAAAAATATTAACTTAAAATATGCACTTAAAAGGAAATGTGTGCACTAAAAATAAAAAATATGCAGTAAAAATTGTTCAATTTATAAAAATTATTTTATTATGTAATAGACGTTTCCGGGAGGGGGATATTATCCCTCAGCCCAACCAGCTTGAAGGCGAAAGTTCCTTGGCATTGGTTATTGAATGGCGCCAATATTTCGACATGACGATTGGAGCCTCTACGCCACTCAGAACTTAAAGTTACACGTTGCCCGGCGTGTCCATCTGAGACTTCTTCAATCCGCTGTGTTGTCCGCCACTGCTTATTTAATTTGCAGCTACCTTCCATACTACCTGGTAGGGTTGTCCGCTATCCGCAACCTGCGGAGGGGTCCCTTAGTACCTCCTCAAAATGTTCTTTTATATTTATATCTACGTAGGAAGATATCCCGACGAAGAAGAAATATAAAAATTCCCATGAATTTCAATTTATTTATTAATATAAATAAAACAACATGATAATTCTCTTTTTAGTTTAGCGCCGTTTACTAATTTTTTCTTGTGTTTAATATTAATTAGATATTAAAAATATGCAACAAAAATCATAAATTTAGAATTTTTGATTCGGAAAAGTATTTGGACAAAATTGATACTACAAGCATGCATTTGAATAAAAGTCACTGCTCTGATAACTAGTTATTATTCACTAGTTTCCAAAGCAAACAAGGATATAGTTAAAGTTCAAAATATGGCTGTCCTTATATGGGTTGTAAAAATGGTTGAGCCCTCACTAGTTCAAGTATGTTATTCAAGTATGCGTTTCCACAAAAATGTTTCCATACAAAAAGTATTGTATTGGTATTATATCTTACTACATGGTGGCCAACAATTTTTACACAATGTACAACGATATAATTTTTATTATTTTTTTAAATGTTTATATGGACTTTTAAGTTTTTTCCATTAATTTTTCAAGATTATATTGGTCAAGTGGACACCGCTATTATTGATGTGCTTTTTAAAGCATTTTTTATTGTTCTTCGGGCGATAAGTTCTCGGACACTTTTCGGGTATTCTCTTTGAGAGCTTCCAGAGTCTGTGTCTTGTTCACATATACCATTGACTAAAAACCTCCCAAAAATGTTTGGAGTGGTTAAATTGAACGTTCTTGCCGTAAACGCATATTATAAAATGTATGGCGCACCATGCAGTGACTTTATGTGGATGGAATGGCTTTCTGTGAAAGATACGTAGATTCTTTAGTGTATAATAAAGCACTATTCGGCGAATAGCAAAAACATGCCGAAAACCGAATAACTATTACCCGTATTCGTAATGAAAATTTATCATAAGGTTTATTCATAATACTGTTGTTAAACTCATTCTAGTATTGTTGCCAAAGTTCTTCTAAAACTCAGTGATAAAACTTTTAAAAATTCCGATTACAATCATAAAATGTCTTTGAATTTCAAACACAGGGTTGTTCTTAATCTTCATGCTAAGACATCGTTATGAATAAACTCTATTCTAACAAACTGCTAGGTCCAAAATACACTCTAGTCAAAAGCTTGTTGTGTGTGACGTATAAGGGGCCGCCAACTTTTCATTATGAATACTGCTGCATTGTTTTTTTTTTTAATTTAAGTTTAAATTAAAATCCTCCCTTAACTGTAGATATTAAACATTTTCTTTAAACTTGCCCGTTATAATTTCCTAAATATTATATTTATATGATTATGTTTTAATTGCAAATGCAATGTGTCGCAAATTTTATTATAATTTTATTAACTTTACATATAAATTTATCCACCGGATTTTTTTGTTGTTGTAATTTTTCATACCTATAGCATCAAAAATATCTATAAAACGATATAAAACCATGAAATTTACGTTGAAATATTAATAATCATAAAAACTAGTACACGCACAAGTTCAGCTCGTTGTAAGTTTTTATTTTATTTTTTTTGTTTTTTTTTCTTTGGTGTGATTTCAACTTAAAATGTATTTTTGGTTTGTGTTTCTAATAAATAATGATACCGAGGCTGCAACTGTTTTTAACGCGTGCCATCACTTCAACAAACAACACCTCAATAATATTGAATTTGTACCGAAATATGAACAGAAAAAAAAACTGCACATATTTTTCATATGTTGTATATGAACTGAGTCTCCCCTCTTTTTTTTCATAAATTCATTTCGCTTTTAGAGAAGAATGATGAAGAATTAGTTGAAGAATAAAATATAAAATAATTTTGTTGGTTTTTTAACAAATAAAAATAATGCGGTTTTATAAATAAAAATTGTATCTTTTATGAATTCAAAATTTTAACTGAAACCATGTCACAACAACTGTAAAAAACAAATGTAGCCCCCCCCAGAAACCCCTTTTTCATTGAATAAAACAAAAAAAAAAAAATAAGAACACATTGCAAAGTTTAACAAAAACAACAAACACCGTTGCTGCGATATGAGTTTGTTTATATGTTCACCTTCCTATAAACTCTACTCCCAGAGCTAAGAAAGTGTACATTCCTTTCTTTTAATAAAAAAAGTAATAAATTTGAAAAATTATTTCAATTTGAATTTTTTCTTATTCTTTTATGAAATTCAATGATTAAAAGCTTACTAAAGAAATTATGAAAGAAACAGGGTGGATAAAGTAAAATGCCCATATCAATTTTTTTTAAATAACTTTGGAACTGATGAAAATTACAAAAAAAATTTAATAACAACAGCAATACACTGAATTAGGAAACACGTGGAATTGATCATTCATCATAAAATAATGTTTAAATATCTTCCTCAGATTATTAAAATAAAAATTTGGTTAAAAATTCTACGCAAATCTTTCGTAAAATATACGAAACTTTTTTCGAAACTTTACTGTACTAAATTTATTTCTTGAAGGTAATTTTTTAAAAAAATACTTTGTTTTTTTTACAAAATGAGCTTTAATAAAGATATTTACTTTTTCTACATTTAACAGGGAATTTTTTCGTTTCACAATTTTATTTAAAATATTTTAAAGAATTTTTGTAAATTTTAGCGCCCCGGCAGGCTAGTTGGTAGCGTGCTAGCTTATCAGTGCGGGGGTCGTGGGTTCGATTCCCACCAGAGGCTCTGGTCTGTTTTCGCTACAACAAGCAGATAGTCTTCGTTGCTAGTGCTCGGTTATGGTATTAAGATATAATTTGTAATTATATGTTTAATAAAATAAAATAATTTTGTTAGACAAATATAAATAACCATACAAAACATCAAAATCAAAACATTTTAGCTAATGCTACTAATGAGATCGGTTTTAAATCTAAAACTTTTTCTAATTCTCTTTTGGGTTTGATTTGAAATTGTATAATAAAATAAAAATAAATGTGATAAAATGATTTTTCATTTTAGAAAATCCTATGAATGTTGGATTTAAAAATTGATATAAAAATAAACAAAAATTGTGATACAAAAATTTGAAATGAAAAGAAATTAGAAAATATATTTTTTTTGGAATCAAAAATTTTTAATTTTATTTTTGGAAACTGTTTTCTAGATCAGGGTTACCAGGTTGTATTAACAGGCATAAAATCATTCAATCTGCCAGTTGCTATTAATAACATCAGCATAGACGACTTAAATGCTCAATACACACATTGAATTTTTTAAATGCTTGTGTAGGCATGTAAAATAAAAATATGCAATCTGATTTCGGTTTTCACATAAAGTTTTCTTTGAATTTGTTGCAATACATATATCCATAGAACCGTTTCCAAACGAAATTAATGCAGTGTGAACTTAGTAGTTTTTAAATTTAAGACTAAATGTTTCAATCACCAGTGATTTGATTCTTTAAAGCTCAAGGTTCTTCTCCATACTAGTAACAACACAAAAAACGTAAAAACAACAATAAAATTAATATGTCTAGATTTGTGGCAATGCATTTATCTTCTCATTCTCTGTTTCTTGTTCTCCTGAATTTGACTTAAGTTGACTGTATGTTTTTCTTTTTTGTTGGGAATACAAAAAATATGAAATGCATGTGACCAAAATAAACTTTAAATGTGGCATCTCATTCATATCTTATGTTTAACGTATGTGTAGCATGCACTGCTACATTATGGGCATGTGTTGTGCCTTCTGTTGTATGTTTGTTTAAAGAACCTCTCTATGTTTAAATGTTGATTCTATATGCCAATAAGGCAGGCTACCAACCAACCAGCCCGCCAGCTAGTCAGCCATCCAAACAACATACATATTTTTTTACCCCTAACAAAAAAAAAACTTTTTTTTACTTGAAACCATATAAAATATTAAAAATTGCACACACCAAAAGTTAAGTAAAGCAGCTGCCATCCTGGCTAACTCATATGCTTTTTTATCATTCTGTTTACAGTGTACAAGGGGATGGGGAGAAAAATCAATAAAAAAAATAAAATAAACGAAGAAGCAAACAACATCACCACCACTTTTTTAAGTGTTTCGGAAACAAGAACAACATTGGTAAAGGTACTTAAGTGTTTGGAGGTTCGTTAACCCCCCTTTCTCCTATATATAATGAAGTCGTTTGCCGTCTCGATGTTTAAAACAGCCACTTTACTTATTACTTTGTTTGGGTATTTAATTGTCTGTCTGTTGTTTGATGTTGTAGTCTGCAAATTCTCAAGTGATATTTTTAATGTTTGTTCTTTTTATTAAGAGATTTTCTTAAAACCAAATTACCCAACCTTAAAATTTAAATGTTTTCTGTACTTTTATTGTCTAGCTCCAATTTTCCTAACTTACCATTTATCCAGGCATTCATTTGTGACATGGCCTCCTGATTTCTTTTGCCCATAATTATAGGCCATTGAGCCATTTTTTTAATTTCTACTTTTTTCCTCCAATTAAATAGAAAATTTAGTTTGTTTTTTATTCATACACGTTAAATAATTAAGTTTTTTTTATTAATCACATTATTTTAAACTAATTTATGCAGTAATTTTTCAATTAAAATTGACTTTTTCAACAAATAAAGAAAATTTTCTTGGTTTTTTAGTTCTATTGACTAATTTCTGCTTGTTTTTCTTATTGCTAGTTTTCTGTCGCTATATTCCTTTTGTATCTTGTTATTTGCTATTTTTTCTTTCACATCATTTATCGTAATTTTGTTTTTTGTTTGTCATTTATATACGTTGCATTTTCAATTGGAAGTTTGTTTACATCGTTTTCTTTAAATACAGACATTCCAACCAGAATCCCAAGCCGACAGGCGCATAATTACCTGCGTTTTTGTTACTTTTTTATTGCGGCCAATTTTTTAAATCATTTTCAACATCATTGCAAGAAAATTTATGTTTTGTGTACATAAAAAGTGTATTAAGATGTGTTGATAATGTGCTTGAAGCTGGTTTAAACTAGATTTCTAAATCTAATTCGTGTATGTACGAAATTATCGGAATCCTTTCTAATCTAGATTTAAGGCGAATTGTAAATGAAAAAAAAAAAATGAAATTTTTAAAAATGTGTGTTTATAAGCTGTGTTTATGCGGTGAAATATGAACGAAAATCCCATATAAATTTGACATTTATTTATTAACGAGTTAACGCGTAGAATTATTGACGTTTTTCTCAATACCTTTTACATGGGTGATCTCAGTTTTTAGTGAATGTTACTGTTAACATCTTGCCGCACAAACACGACCTATAAAGTTTATCGCTTGAGTACTATTACTTTTACATGGGTTATATCAGTTTTTAGTGAATGTTACTGCTAACATCTTGCCGCACAAACACAACTTATAAAGTTCATCGCTTGAGTATTAATACTTTTACATGGGTGATATCAGTTTTTAGTTAATGTTACTGTTAACATTTTGCAGCACAAACACGACTAATAAAGTTCAAGAAATTTTTCACATATATTATTTCCTAATATTTTGGATATGAATTGTAATTTTTAAAAGAAATGGATTTAACATTCGTATCAGCAACACTGGAAAATAGTACATATGAATGGACAGGGCCTAGCGTATAACGGGACTTTTTTTTTAACAGTAAGTAAAATTGAAAGTCAACGGTTCTAAAATCGGATAAAAGAGTATTGCCATCTACTACAACTCTCAGTGTTGCCATTTCTAAAGCAGTGAATGTCATTGTCTAACTGCACTAGATGGGTTTTACTAGTATAAAATGTATAATACATTAGATTTAAAACATTGGGCATGTTTACAAAAAAAAACTATTAAATTGTTGAGTTCTAGTGCTTTTTTATTTTTTTTTAAACATTTGTGCATATATGTAGCTCTTTTTGTAATAACATTCAGCAGATTATTCAGTGACAGTGTCTAAGTGATAAAGAATATTTCTAGAACTGTCGCAAGAATAAACGCTTAACTACATATTTTAGAAATAAAAATGTTTACTTTTAAAAACTTTTTGATTTTCGTTTTTCAAGTCACTATTCCACTATTTAAGTCAACTATTTCTGGTTCTGCCTTAAAGATTGGATCTTTCTAATTTTTTTTTTGTTTTAGTTTTTTAAAGTTTTATAATCTATATTTTTCTTATTAAACCACAAACAAATTTTATAAGCCTTTTTCAAGTTTAACAACAAAAATTTCTCGAAACATCTTTTCCTTGCTTAGAATCTAGATCTTTATTGAAATAAAACAAAATAAGCCCCATTTCAAATGCAGTATCTCTACTTATGCAGCACAACAGTAAATAAGTTTTTTTTGTATGCAAAATTTGCTGCCTATGCAAACTCGAAGCTGGATATTTTAGATTGAGAAACGGATTTCAAAAAGAGAAACTGTATATTTACAATGTATATAATCCATTCCTTACTCCATATTTTTAAAAATGATCAGTGGGTCAAACCAATAATCAATCGAAATTTAACAAATCATTTCATGTCTCATCATCTATTGTATTTTTTTTTAAATAAAATTTTAACAACACTGTTTCCAATAGCACAATACAACACATACAACACTTAGCATGAACAACCTAATTGTTCACATTTTGTCAATTTCGATTTAATTGTATAATTTGTTTCATCATTTAATTTGTAAAGTATAAATCAAATGAACAATTTTTGGTTGCAATGATTTGTTAAAATTGAATCAATTCATTTGATTCTATAAAAAGAATTGACAAAAATCAAATTGATTTATTAACCCTTTAACCACTAAGACCGTCTACAGAAGCTCATCACTAAAGTCCAATTATATTCAAAGCAATATTTTTGGTGCAATAATCGCCAACGACATTTTTGTCTGTTTGAATTTACCTTTCGAACAGTGCCGGTTTGAACACGCTCAGTTGAATAGTTTGATAGATACACCCATTTCTGTCAAGATTTTTGTCAAAACAGACACGAAAATTATTTATGATTTTGGTGCAAAATTAAAACCAAAAAAAAACATACTTTCCAACAGCTCAATCGAATTTTTTTTGGAATGTAGCTTCAAGCTGTATTTTGATAATTTGTTGCGTGTTTGATTTGTGAAACAAATATTTTTGTTTGGGTCGAGCTTTTTGTCTTCAGGTTGTCCTTCATTTTTTCCACCTGGCACTTTCAGGTTAAATTTTTTTGACAAATGGACTTCACATTCGTGCTTTTTAGTCCAAAATGACACTAGAACCAAAATTTCATAACAAAATACCTCGTATTTCGACACCAGTGGTTAAAGGGTTAAATTTGATATTGATTAAATTAAGTAAAATATTATTAAATTAATAAAAATAATTTTTGTATTAGATTTAAAAAATCAAATCAAGGAATTATGTTTTTAACAACTCTGTTTTTATTAGGACGATACAACACATAAAAAACTTAGAAAACCTTGTGAACTACTTTAATACAGGGAGGGAATTCATAAAAGATGTTCCCTTATGCTCAGTTGTAATATTTTTGTCTTTGTTTTTTTAAGCAACCCGTAAAGTTCAAATTATTTTATAAAATATATTAAATTTATAAAACAAAAATTTATATATCAAAATAATAAAGTTAAATTGATGAAAATCATTAAATAATACTGATATTTTTTAATCACCCATTGTTTTATAAAATAATTTGAATTTTAAGAGTTGCTTTTATAAAAAAAATCACAACTAAGTTAGGGCACATTTTTTTTTAAATTCCCTGTATATTCGGAACTACTATAGTATGCCCGACTCGTATATTTGTTTATCCCATAGAAAGTCTCGTAATTGTCTGTCATCATATCGCAAAAAAACTATCTACTGCAACAATATCCAAACCATGTTATTATGCAAATATAAATGTAGTTACGCGCAGTCATCTTATCGTTTTATTAACATTTCAAAGTATTTTATAAAAAAAAGTTTCATCAACTTTTAAATGACTTTCGTGCATACAAATTTGAAATGAATACGCGTGTTGCATACATTATACATAAATAAATGCTAGGATGCATTCATTTTTTAAATTATTTGCGTAATTTTCTTTCAAGTGTGTAAATTACTGATTTAAACCAATTTTTTGATTGTTTTTATTTAAAATCCCGATGAAAAAGGTTTCAATATTAATATAAATATCACAAAATATTTTATTTAGTCCAAAAAATTGGTTATAGTTTGGTCAAGTTACATATAATTTGATATACAGCGCCACCTCGCTTAACGCAACTTTCGATAAACGCAACTCCTCGATTATTGCAACTCGTTAATTGTTTGCATTGTTGACTCAGTTAACGCAACTTTTCAAGAAAAAAAACCTCAGTTATCGCAAATTTCCTCCCAAAAAATTAATTTGTGTTTTTTATTTATATAAAACTTTCAATTCAACAAAAAAAGTGATATTCTTAATAAACTTGATAAAAGCATATCTGCAAAAGTGATTTGCGATGAAAAAAAGTGCACAAATCAACAATAACAATAATTAAAAAAATGAAGCTGCATTGACCTGATCGAAAATGTTGACATTACTACAGCGTTTTCTAAAATTTAATGTCAGAATGCTATTGATTCTTTTAACATTTGCCTTCAATGGCAAATGTCAAAAACCTTCGTTAAATTGCAGTGCAGAAAAATATTTCTTGCAATAAAACACAGTCAGAAATTTTCGACTTTTTTAATTGATCCTTTTACCATTAAGTTTACAAATTCAATTTGTACATCCGTTGTACATTAGAATGTGTATTTTTCATTTATTATTTGTGTTTTTTATGTTATTTTTAGTAAAATCAATAAATTTATTTTAAAAATAAATGATTAAAATGTGTGATAAAATTTCTTTTTTTAATTTAAACCGTAAAAAATAGTGACTCAGTTATCGCAACAAACTCAGCTTTTGCAACTACCAAAATTTCTATTAGTTGCGTTAAACGAGGTTGCACTGTAATTTTAAAATATAGTTTTGAGATACATATCACAGGCGTTAGACTTTTGAATTTTTTTTGGTTATTCTGAGTACAATGTTCATAGTGAGCGGGACGGAGCACATTGTTTTTTTTGGTTGATGACTCATAGTTCCCAAGTTATTGAGCAGCAAATCATATATTTTTTATATAACAATATTCCTTGGGTTATTTCTCAACTAAAATGTTATTAAATTGGAACAAAACATACGATACGTCGCTGAAGTGGTACCTAAAATACCTTTCCAACGATATGCAACATATCTGAATTTATTAAACCATTACGAACCGTATCATGATGTAAGTATCAGAGAACTGCAAAATCAACTTTTTTCTTGATTTAATCAAACACAAAAATTCTTGTTCACTTTTAATAATTCAACAAAATTCACTGTAGAATAAAATCAGCATCATGTTACTGAACGCGTAATTGGAATCAGTGTGAATCATCTGTCGTTTATGTTTTATGCAAATGTAATCACTTAACAGTGTTCAGTAACATGATGCTGATTTTATTCTACAGTGAATTTTGTTGAATTATTAAAAGTGAACAAGAATTTTTGTGTATGATTAAATCAAGAAAAAAGTTGATTTTGCAGTTCTCTGGTAAGTATGTATGATTGTAAAGGGTGTTTTTTTTAGAGGTTAAGAACTTTTATTTAAAATAAGACGCAACCTTACGAAATTAAAAAAAAAAATATTATCCAATTAAAAGTATATTTCGTGGCAATTAATTTTTTAAATACATAAGTCTCATTACTAAATTTCATTTTCTTGCATGGACCAATTTATGAGCAAAAGTGGTGAAAATTTTCATGTTTTTTAGACTGTAAATGGAGTAATTTTTTCTACTGCCCCATCTTTTTTTTTTGTTCAAGATTATCTGAAAAATCTTTGGGGAAATATTATTTTTATCATAATGGAAAAATAAATTTTTGCCATTCACTTTTAGCGGAATAAAAAATTGAAAATTGGTCCTTCCGAATGCGCTTTAAAAAATGTGGTTGCGGTGCACATGCGTTCAAAATTATTTTTAATACTAAATGCCAAATAATAAGCTATCAAATAATTATTTAAGATAAATCATTTCGTAAGTCTTTACGTGTTCTATTTTAAATAAAAGTTCGCTACCTCTGAAAAAACACCCTTTTTTACATATATGGTTATAGCTCGTATATATGATAAGATAAAGAAGATCAAGAAATATACATAAAACATATTACATAATATTCGAGATTTTTCTTAAAACAAGTATGAGGTATTATTATATATCATACATGATATATTAACCTTTTTCGTCGGGATCAAAATGAATCTAGCTACAATGTTTATCGACTAAATATGTAGTTACCAAAAGTGGATTGATGTACTATGTATGTATGTTGTTTTTTATTAACATAAATTTCACGTAAACTTGAAAATTAGATTAATTAGGTTTATAAGGGGAATAAGGAAGTTATCGTTATCTACAAAATCGTTATTTATTTCTTGTAAATGATGGTGTCACGTTATCAATTTGGGCGAATGTTGTTCTTTAACTAATCCAAGGTGATGCGGGGCTTGTTCGCGTACACAAACGACTTCAAATATCTCCAGGAGACGAAGAAGTCTGAGAAAGTCAAATCGGGAGATATGGCTGGCCAATCCAAATTACAGAAACATAGGATAACATACGCTGGGAAGTCATCCTTTAAATAACGCAATATGTCGCGTGTAGTATTCTCTAAATCGAGATAATCAATTTCCGAAAAATTTAGTCAGCATGGCTCTGTAGTGGCCGCCGTTCACTGTACTAGCGTTACCGTCGGCTTCTTCGAAAAAATAAGATCCAATCACCATTTCCAATGTAACTGCACACCATACGATGACTTTGAGAGAGCGTTATGGTGCTTCAAGAATAATGCATGGATTTTCTGTCCCCCAGAACCGAGAATTTTGCTTATTGACGTGGCCACTGAGATAAAAAAAATACTCCTCTTCGTCCTTGAGTTCCAAAATCTTACGACTTATGCGTAAAGCGATTCATTGTTTTTCACTTTAAATTTCGGACGTGTCTAGTTCACGCATGTCACGAATAGTAGCTTTTATTAACCACATAAGGCCCTAATGGCTCCGTTATGTAAATAAAGTTTTAATAAAAAAAAAAAACTTATATACGAGCATAAATGGCAGTGATACTAATTTCATATACATATATGAGGTATTATTTTTCAACCGAGTCACCCTTCTCTTTAAATTTTTTATTTACTGGGTTTTGGGGTTGACAAATAAGACTTTTAAAAGTCATTTAAAAATCTATACTTTTCAATGCGGAGTGATGATTTCAAAAATCCAATATTACTGATCCAGATGGCTGACAATTTTTTAAAAGTAATTGAATTCTCTAAAAACTCTTCGCAGATGGGCTTTTGAGATTGGTAAATAAGAATCTAAAGTTAAATTTTCACAAATCAAAAATAATTGAACACTATTTTGGATTCGCCATTTTAAAAATCGTTGGATATTTCAGATATTTATTTGTCAATCTCAAGAGCACGTGAATAAATATTTCAAAATAATAAGATCACTTTTGAAAAATTAGTGTCATAATGTAAAAGTAAATATTTTCAAATGATTTTTAAACCTGCAAGTTTAGAGAGATGGGTGGAGAGGAGAGTGTGAAAATCACTCACACTGAATTTCATCTACGAGGGCGGATCAATAAGTCCGTGACTTTTTGAACTTCCCTCGTAGTTATATAAAATGCAACACTGCTCCCATCAAGTACCACTTGTTAATAGACTACTGTCAAATTTTGATCAAGTTCTGTCATTTACTTTCGTTAAACAGTTGTTCAAAACATACAACCTCGTGGATTTTTTTTAAATGGAAAAAAGTGAATTTCGCGTGCTCATTAAACATTATTTTTTGCGTAAAAAACCGTCCATTAAACCAAGGAAAAGCTTGATAAATACTATGGGGACTCTGCACCATCGATTTCAATGGTAAAAAAGTGGTTTACTGACTTTCGTTGTAGTCGCACAAGTACAAATGACGCTGAACGTTCTGAACGGCCAATTGAGGTCAATACACCCGAAAATGTCTTAAAAAATTCACGATATGGTGCTGGTCGATCGAAGAGTAAAAGTGCGTGAGATTGTTGATGGCAGAGGCATTTCATATGGCAGTGTGGTTTCGATTTTAAATGATCAGTTGGATTTAAGAAAGCTGCCTGCTAGATGGGTGCCGCGTTTGCTATCAATTGACCATAAACGTAATCGTGTGACAACTTCAAAGGATTGGTAAAATTCCATGGTACCTCATCCGCCATATTCTCCGGATTTAGACCCCAGTGAATATTTCCTAATTCTAAACCTAAAGAAATGGCTCGATGGAAAGAGATTTAGCTCAAACGATGAAATTATTAATCAAACAAATGCCTTTTTTATGGACCTCCTATTTTTTGGAAGGGATACAAAAATCGGAGAAACGTTGGACTAAGTGTATTGAGCTTAAAGGAGATTATGTTGAAAAATATTTGTTGTTGCAAGAAACTGTGTTTCATTCAAAAAGTCACGGACTTATTGATCCGCCCTCGTATGTATAATAACACAGGATTTTAAAATCGGGCTAATTTTTGTACCCGAGAAGAAGAGAATATTTCTTTACATATTTTTGCGCGCTGAATTCAAATCTGTAGCCATCTGCTGGGTCCTCAGATTTTTTGTATGTTGGCAGCATTGTGCTGTTATAACAGCTGTCAGCTGGTTGAATCACTAGCGTGCCAACTTTAATTTGACGCAATAAGTATTTATAATTAAAAAATGAAAATAAAACGCCAATGCTATGAAGAGACAGATGTCTTCGGTATTAGTACAAGAATTGTACGAAACATAAAGTATGTCGCCGTTTCATTAGTATCGAAGCCAGTTGAATGTTTACACAATCATCCATTACCGAAGTGTCCAGGTGTCAGTAATGTGAAAAATTCTGATCCCACTACGAGCAGTGGCAGCGAAATGCTGTTCGACGAAAAACAGTAAGTACAAGCTGAACTGAATTTGTCTATAGAAAATATTGAAATACTGGGATCACTTTTGCAACAGTGGAAATTTCTAACGATCGAAACGAAAGTTACATTTTTCGAGAAGATGCGGGGTGGGGCAGCTTTCCAGTACTTAATTCGTCTATTTGCCAAAATTTCTTACGCCAATAAAAAAGAAGGGATTTTCGTTGGATCTGCGATGTTTAATACCCACAGAAAAGCGTCTTTTAAGATCACCGTTCATAACTTATTTGGCAAACGAAAAAATTACAACCACAGGCACGGAACTGTTACTAAATTACAAGAGAATCGGTGCTGGTCGCTAAACATATATTTACTGCATTTTCACCTAGATTTCTTTAAGGAAAATTTAGGTGATACGAGTGACGGGCAGGGCGAACGTGGGGATGCATCAAGATTTGCAGTAAATTGAGAAAAATTACCAAGGTTTCTGGGACGAGGACATAACGAGCGATTATAGTTGGCGTTTATTGAAGGAAACATACCCACAAGAATACAAACTAAAAAGTTACACCGCACTTCATATCTAAATTAAAATTTTTTATTGAATAAAATGGCTTGACGACTAAGAAAATAAAAAAAAACTACCCGAAATATCTTTGGTTACTCAGGTACCAAATCGTGTATTTCTGTGTAATTTACAAAACCTCAATAAATTTACTTAAAAAATTTAAATTTCTGATGACAATGTTGAGGAAACTAAAAAGTGTAAATTTCAATTATTAATTACTGCAAAAAAACAAAAACCTTAACCCAATTTTCCAAACGTTATTTTTCTTAAACAACAAAAATGAAAACCTAAACATTAAATTTTAAACACGGGAAATTATATCAGTACATTATTTTCTCCCCCCTTACTTGCGCTTTCTGAGTCCATTTAAATGTTATTTTGTTAAAAAAAACAAATAAAAAAGAATGATTTAATTATATCGCTGTCTTAATGTTAAAAGGCCCTAACTCGAGTTTTTATTATTTTAAAAAAGAAGGAAAAAATCTTTCATATTTAAATATAATCAAAATCAACTGTATGTTAGCATAAAATAGCTTTTTCCGTTGATTTGTGAGTTAAATAGAGATATTTACAATTGGTATTTCGGCACAAAGAATGTTGATGAAAGTGGTAGCTGACCAGAAAATGCATTCCATTCGGCTGGTGTCTAATAACTTTTTCTGTGTATTCTCCATGTTTATTAAAATTAAAAAATAAGGAAAAAATTTTTCATTTGAAAAAAACTTTTCCTATGATCTCGAGTGAAACTAAAAATACATTTTCATACATATAAAATTTAATTGTGTATTTTATTGGTGGCAGTTTGATTTTATTAAGTTTTTTCCTTCTTCTGTATAGTAATACAAAGTCAAGTTAGGGCCTTTCTACATTGTCGATATTCAACATTATTTCAAGCTTCTTATTATATGTATATTTGCTTGGCAATTTAAAGTCAAGTTTCATTTTATTTTGCATTCAATTATCCAAAAGACACACACCGATTCCAATTTAATATTTTTTTTATCGTTTGCAATAATTTCCATTTCAAATATTGTATTTTTTTTATTGGATAATTTACAAAGCACAGAAATTATTTTTATGTGTTATTTTGTTCAGTTAATTCATTCCAGTATTTAGCTTTTTTTTTGTGATTTTGTATGTTTTCATGCCATTTAAATTTAGATGGAGCGCCCCGGTAGGCTAGTTGGTAGCGTGCTAGCTTATCAGTGCGGGGGTCGTGGGTTCAATTCCCACTAGAGGCTCTGGTCTGTTTTCGCTACAACGAGCCGAAGGCCTTTGTTGCTAGTGCTCAGTTAGGGTATTAACATATAATTTGTAATTATATGATTAATAAATAAAATAAATAAATTTAGATGGGACCCTTCTGTATAAGGTAGGTCTAAACATTGACCGATTTTCACCAAATTCAAATAAAGATTTTACTTTCTTGAAGGCTTATAAAACATCGAAATAACTGAATATTTGTTAATTTTTTGGAAATGGTGTAGAGCCGAACTTTAATTGTTTTTTTTTAAAGACGTTGTTTAAAATTTGTATTGTTTGTTAACCTAAATGATATTTCGATATTGGTGTAGATATTGACTATTTTTGTTTTGGTCATCAATGTTATTTTTGTGTGTCGCTGTGTTTTCATTTTCTTTACTTTTAGTTCCTCATCTTTATTTATTATAATTTGAACTTGAAATTTATAATTTTTTTTCTTTTGGTATAAATACAACATGTGTTTGATATTTTTTATTGTTATTTTGGCTAATATGAAGGTTTAATTTATTATTATTATTATTTTTTCATTTTTGACCATTTGATTTGCTTGGTTACAAACTAGTTACGGTGTATAAGTTGCATTGATTTAAAGTTAATATTAACATGAGTAGAGATAATCATGGTGTTCCCGCGTTTAAAATCTTTATTGGAAATACCACAATAATATAATACACAGAGGCGTTGATAGAGAGGGAATATTTTCATAGAAGAGGCAGGATCAAAGTCGTACAAAATGTAAAATTTTTCAATTTTTAAATAACACCCGAATTTCATTTCGCATTTGGAGGTGTCCCCACATTATTTTACTAATAGTTCATGCATTTATTTTTACTAGAAGTTCATGCATTTATAATCTTGTGTTATGTACATAACATATGTTTAACTATTGAAAATTATGTATCTAAAATTTTCATTCCGATTTTAGTATATATTTTTTAAATGATTTAAAAAGTTAAAATTATCCTTAATCATCGACATAAAATCTTTCAATACTTTCAATAAATATAACGTGGTCATGCTGGGATTTAAAGCTGGAATCCCTAAGTTTTTTTATACCCTCCACCATATATGGTGAGGGTATATATCAGTTTGTCATTCCGTCTGTAACATGTCGAAATATAGGTCTAAGACCCCATAAAGTATATATATTCGTGATCCTTATGCAATTTTAAGTCGATTTAGCGATGTCCGTCTGTCTGTCTGTCCGTCTGTTGAAATGGCGATCACAACGCGAAGACGCAAGCGGGGGTACCCATATTATTGAATATCCTCCCGAGCAGTTTGGTATTGAAAATGAGCAAAATCGGTCCAGCGGTTCAAAAGTTATGAGTGAACATGTGAGGATACCTCTAAATTGTCCATACAAATTGGTACAATTTTTCTGTATCTATTTTTTTTTTTTCTGTTAAGCTTTTTTAGTTTTTCATTTCATTCCATAAAATGTATTTTTTGTTTTTGTAATCAAAGGCATTTATATATAAAGAAATATAAAGAAAGAGCAAAATTCATAATTGCTTTAGTGCCGCTTCTTTTGAATAGGTGGCGCAGAATCACATTAAAACAATACCCTGCCCAATGGCTAGGTCGATATAGCCTTGCATTAGACTTTCAATTAATTTATTTCCCAAAAATATTAAATTAACTACATACTTTAAATTCTAATGCATTAAGATGTTACTAGTAGACTTATTACATAATTTTAAAGTCAATTTTTCACATGTTTGACGTAATAAAAGCATTTGTTTCACATTTTTATGTCAAAAAATAAATTTTGCACAGAGGAAAATAGTATATTTTTATTGCATTTGTACAATTTTTGAGAACTGAGGGATTGGTAAATGTATATTTATGTTAATTTTTTTCTTTCATAAAAAAATACAAATGAATAAAGTGCAATATTGTGCTCTTAAACATCTAAATGAATATTGATTTACAAAATTAGGGTATAATATGCACATAAAACATATATTTTTCATAGTTTTTGGCAAATATTCATTTATTTTACGAAGAAAATAGAAAATCAATAATACTCTACTGCATATTGTAGCACAATATGGCTAATGGAGACTAGCTCTGTAGAAAAATACGTCTAATGGAGAGAATGCACCTTCTGATGGGCCATCTATTGACAAATAGTTACAACTCATGTTCTTTCTTTAATAAATTAATTTCTTTGCTGTTTTCTCCCCGTTAGGCATATTGTCCTACAAACAGACTTTAATTTTTTAAGAAAGAACATTGGTTGCAACTACTTATGAATACGTGGCGCATCAGAAAGTGCATTATCTCCATTAGGCATATTCTGCTGCAGAGCTAGTTCCCATTAGTAACAAAATTGAGTATTTGCCAAAAACTATGCTTTAAATGTGGTTTTTGTGCAGTCCATGGTTAAAACAACTAATGAATATGTAAAGGTGTATTCACCTCAAACATTTTTTCACTACTAAAATTTTTTTTCACCTCTAAAAAAAGTTCTTTTCACATCTAACAAAGTTTTTCACCTCAAAAACAGTAGAGAACATCTTTTTAGGATATTGGTGGAGGGTATTCAAAGATTCGGCACAGCCGAATTTAGCCTTTTTTTACAACAACAAAGTTCGAAGATGATGGATTGGAGGCATTAATCGATGGACATTGTTGTCAAACTCAAGAAGAACTTGCAAAATTATTGGGACTCACTCAACCAGCAATTTCAAAGTGTTCGCAAGCAGCAGGATTTATTTGAGAGCAAGGAAATCGGGTACCACACGAGTTGATGCTGAGAGACGTTGAAAGACGATTTTGCAAGGAAATCGGGTACCACACGAGTTGATGCTGAGAGACGTTGAAAGACGATTTTGCATGTCCGAAATGAAGTAATTTTTGCATGGAGTTATTACTGGCGATTAATAATGGATCCATTACGTCAACCCGAATCGCAAGAAATCGTATGTGAACCCTGTCCAACCAGACAAATAAACGCCAAAGCCGAATTTCCATGGCGCCAAGGTAATGCTATGTATATGGTGGGACCAGACACGTCCCATCTATTATGAGCTGCTGAAATCGGGCTAGACGATCACGCGGGACCTGTACCAAACCCAATTGATTCGTTTGGCCAAAACAAAAAAAAAAAAAAAAAACGCCCGGAATATGAATATTTTGCAAGACCGCTTAAAAACTATTTTAAGAATAGTGGTTGGGAAGTTTAGCCTGAACAACCTTATATTCCAGACCTTGCCCCATCCGACTACCATTTGTTTTGATCGATGCAGAACGCTCTCACTGGAATACCCTTCACTTCAGAACAGGATATCCGAAATTGTCTTGATTCTTTCTTGTCCTTAAAAATAAGTAAGATGTTATTTTCGCGAAAAATTCATACGTTGCCAGAAAGATGGGAAAAGGTCATAGTGAACGATGGCCAATACTTTGAATAAATTAATTTTGCCTAAAATTTGTCAAAAATTCCGCATTTTTTAATTATACACCCAATATGTGTCGGCTAATAATCACAAGCCCCAGGTTTATATTCCAGTGTGACCACGTTTATTTATAAAAATGTTTTTAATAAAATTTCTTTTATGAAAATCTAGTTTTAGACACGTAACTCTCCTCCCCACCCCCGTTGTAACCATATAAGTAATTAACAATTACAACCATGCAAATATAAAACCATGCAATTGCATTTCTTTTCCTTTACAATTAAAAACTAATTTAGACTAAATATTTAACCGGATCACAAAATGAATAATATAATGGCATCGATTGCATATTTTTAGCATATTTTAACGAAAATGTATTTATTTGTATATTTTGATTTCTATTGCATAAGTGTTTCTTTTTTATGCATATTATTGTAATGCATATTTACTTTATAGATCCCAAATCTATGGTAAACATGATCGTATAAATGCTAAAGAACATTTTTGTCAAAAAGTGGCAGAAATATGCAAAAAAAAAAATCTAACGTTTCATAGTGCAACACATTTCCCTACTAATTATAATAATAATAGAATTAAAAATTCTAAAAACTTTGAAATAAATTAACAGGAATTACAAATAAGCAAAAAAAAAATATATATACTGGAAAAAAGTAATAAAAACAAAAGTAAAAATGTTGGGAAAAACACTTGTTTTTTCAAATCAACAAACCTGGAAATTTTTTTCATTAAAGAAATCACTTTATGGCAAAAAATGTAAAAAAAAAAAACAATTTAAAGCTCAAAAATCTTAAGAAAAATCTACTTTTAAGCTGAAAATGGGAAAATCTAAAGAAGCAGAAAAAATCAAAAATGAGTTAAAAAGCAAAACAAGCTAGAAATGGCAAATTTGCATATTTTTCGATTTTAAATACACACGAACGTAAATACCTGAACTTTCTAGCCCTAGTCATTACTTTATGTTTTAAAATAATGCAAAATGTAACGAGTTATCATTAGAAGGTAGTGCATAAAATATTGGAGATTTGCTGGAAATGGTATATTTTCTTTAAGTACGATATATAAAATTCAAAAATAAAAATCTGGACTAACAGTGCCCTTATATAGGGTAATCCATTTCGAGGTTCTCTACTTTTTTAAAGAAAAAAACACAGAAAATTCAAATTTAATGGGGAATGTTTATTATCATTTGAAAGTAAATTCCTTGGCATTTATTTTTTTTGAAGACTATGTCTATCAAATGTTGGCTGCTGCTACGTCGCTGATGGTCCATCCGTTGAGTCCAATTTTCGATGACTCGTTCGAGCATTTCGACTGGTAACTGGCGAATGACACGCCAGATGCTTTCCTCCAAGGCCTTTTTCCCCACAGGAAAAAGTCTAACGGTGTGATATCACACGATCTTGGTGTCCAATCGACCTTCAATTTCAGGCATCAAATAGTCGGTTATCATGGCACGATAGCGCCGATTCGACTCTCCATGGTCTTCGTGTACACTCTCAGCTACGACCGCTATATTTTCTTCACAGCGTGCTGGATGTGGTCTATTCGGTCGAATATTATCCAATAATGAATGCTGGGTCTCACAATGGGTGATGTTGTTGCGAATAGTACGCTCAGTAGGCCGATTATGTTGACCAGAAGTTGAGCGAAGTGCACGAAACACATTCCTCACAAAACGTGAATTTTCGTAATAAAGTTGAACGATTTGTAAATGTTGTTCAGGCGTAAGTCTTTCCATTATGAAATGCCAAACAATACTAAACAAAAATAACATGACAGCATGACACGACTCACACGTGATCTGTCAAAAAAAGGCTATTGAAAAAAGTATCTCGAAATGGATCACCCTATATTACGCTCGAAATCTAGTTTAAAACTGAATTTCGCGCTAAATCATTGAACTCGGCGGCGATAACAGTGCTATCGAAAGGTCTGTAATTAAAACTAAATACCTTCAGATTAATTATTATTAAATTATGCGTATTCACCAATATTTAATTGTCTTAATTATTTCCCCCCACCAAAACACTACACACCTGCCAAACGAGTTGTTTGACCTTTATTTAATAAAAAAAAAATTGGTACTGGCTTCCTAGTAGCCACCAAATTTGGTTAATGTTTTGCTGTTAATTTTTGTATGCTTTTGTTAATTTATTTTCGAGCAAATTAGTAAAAACAATCTAACGCATGATTTTTGTTTATGTTTTTTATTTTGTTATTTTTATTTTATTTAAAATAACCTAAAAAATTTACTTACTATTTCCTCTTACAATATTTTGCTGCTGTTGTGTTGCATTATTGTTATTAGGATTTAAAACTTCTTGATTTGCAACAACTTCTACTCCCCCACCAACATTGTTACGATCAACTGGTCGGCCCACTATTTCCGGTACATAATTATGAACATATGCCGAACCCCAATGATCGTTAAAATCTTCTTCTTCGAGTGTTAGTAAATGATCCAGGATTTGAACGCCTCGTTCAATAGGTGCATGAAATTTATTAATTAAGTTTGAGATACGCAGATTGAAGCTGTCTTCTGATTCTGTACGCGATGTATATAATGTGGACGATGATGGAAATGTTGTTGCCCAATAGAAAAAATGTCTGCCTATGTGACTGCCCAAGTGATTAGCAAATGCCTCAATCATCTTTCTTGTACACCTCTGAAAACAGCAGCCTTCATTATAAGGCTGCTGCACATAATTTGGATTTTATGTGTTTTTGTTTTTTTAATTTACGAGCTGAAATTAAAGGTTAAAGAAAAAAACAAATCAAATAAGTTTACAAAAATTATAATCATTATTTTTCTTTTTGTAATTTATATTTAATTTTATTTAAAAAATTTCGTAATATTTCGTAATTATCATCTATGTACGAGTTTAAAAAAATATAAAACAAGCCCACTATAAATAAACTTCACCTTGGTCATTGTCCCGCTTTACAAATTCATTTTTTTTTTTGCTGTGGGTACAAGTTGTATCTGTCTGTATGTTTCCATGTTAGAGAGTAAATCAAGTCAGTTGTTGTTGTTGTTGTTCACTTTCACTTGAATACAATTTTTGTTGCAGGAAGTCTTCTCAACAAGTAATATCGCGTGTCTTGGATGATTAAATGAATGTTCAAAAGTGCCCAGCGGTCGTTTTTTTGCGTGTAAAATACACAATATAAATTACATAAATATACACAGTGAGAATTTTGTTGGACAACAATAATAAATAATAAAATTTTTCAATATGTTAAGGCACCAATGAAGCTTTTGTTCACAATGTAAAACAAAATTTTTTTTAAATTTTATTAAAATGCTTCATAATTTAATTAAACTAAAATGAACTGACATACAAATCCAATCTAAATATTCTCTCCTGCGGTATGTCTTTTTTTACACGATATTTTCTGGAACGTATGTAACGTGTAAAAACAGGATTAGGTGTAGTGACTGTGTATTTGTGACGTCTTTAGTTTTAATGCATTTGACATTACATACAGTCAAGGAAAAAAGTCTACATACACCCTTTGATTTATGGGCGTTACAGAGTTTGCGAAGAAAATAAAAAAAATGAGTTTTTTTATAAAATAAAAAAGTAATTAATTTTTATAATAAAAACAGAATTTACAAAAACATGAAAAATTCATAGGAAAAAAGTGTACATACAGCCAGAAAAAATTTAATATTATTCGAGAATTTTGCAAATAAAAAGAAAAGATTTTAACTTCTAACATTTGGTTGGCCTACCATTGATGCCCAATTACTACTTAAAGACGACGGGGCATTGATGTCACCAAATTCTCTGTAATATCGGGTGTTATTTCGGCCCATGCACGAATAAGGGCAATTTTAAATGTTTCACGGCTACTAACGTCGAATTTTCGTACCAATTTTTCCAAAACGTCTCATGTGTGCTCTATTGGGTTTAAGTTTCATTCAGCTGTCTTGGGCCATAGTAAAGAAGCGAGTCGCGAACAACGTGTGCAGTATGCTAAGGGTCGTTAACTTATTGGAAAATCCACTGATTTCTTAGACCCAAGCTATCAACAGATGCCATTAGATTTTGTTCCAATATGACCAACCAAACGACCCACTCCAGATGAAGCAATGGCGCCCCAAACCATAACGTTGCCGCCACCATGTTTAACTAGAGGTATAATATTCTTTGGGTCAGTGCAGTGTTTGGTTTTCTCCAAACTTTGGATCGGCCATCACTTCCGAAAATGTTATACTTACTTACAGATGTGCTTTAGCAAACTCAAGACGAAGTTTACGCTTTTAAAACCATTGTCATGCAAAACGTTTATTATTGTTCGTGGATTAACTATTATATTTGAATATTTTTCGATATGTTCTGCCAATTTTGGGGCACTTATTTTCGGATCCTTGTTGACTACTTTAATAATACTGCTAACATCGCGTCTCGAAAGCTTTTTGGGTGTACCAGATCGTGACTTATTTTCGGTACAATTGCTACTATCATAATTTCTAATGATTGTCTGCACAGTAGCACGACTTAATTCTACGATCTTAACAATTTCTCCATAAGATTTATTATCCTTTCGGAGATTTACTACCATATTTCTAACTGAAATATGAATTTTCTTCCGATTTTCCATTTTCAGTGATAGAAATTTAAATAATATCTTCATTTAGTTATCACTTTGTCAACGTTAACGATTGTAAAGCTTGTAAATTTAATAAATCAACGAAGTTAACAACTATTCTTCATTCTTTGTTTTTAATTTTCTATTTGATGTTAGGAGTTGCCACGCTGTATGTAGACTTTTTTTTCCGCTAATTATTATGTTTTCCTAATAATTTCTATGTTACATTTTTTTCATATCTTTTTTTTCTTTAAATAATCTTTACTATACATGCCTTATAGATTGCTATAAAATCTTTTTAAATTATCGCTACTAATTCTCTAAAATTTCAAAATTGTAAGGTGTATGTAGACTTTTTTCCTTGACGGTATATAAAAATGTTTAATTCTTAAAACAATTTAAAAAGTTTATATACCCGTTACATAAATTTTTAATAAAAAAAGAAACACACACTAAAATTATATCACCGGAAACATTTGCAGAAGATTTCTTAAACAATTTTTTCTTTACATCAACTGTAATAAATTTTATCAATCATCATAAAAAGCACGATTGTCTTTTGCCTTACAATTTATTTGAACATACATAGAAATCACACTCAGAAAAAAATAGGTTTTAATATAAAATTTTTGTAAATAACAATGAAAATTGTCATAAAAATAACTACTGCCAAATCTGTTAGGCTAACAAAATATATTTTGTAAATTTTTACACAAATTTCTTAAATTATTAATATATTTTTACTAAACTGTCTTTACAATCAAATTTAAATTATACAATGAGTTTTAGACAACTGCAATTTTCTATCAATGTAACGTTTGCCGCTTAAATTTTCTTCATCATCTTGTCATCTCACGCTTTTTTATTACAATATTACACATATGAGAGTAAAAACTATGTGTAAAAACCAGTAAAAAATATATTACATAATAATTGTTTCTATGTTATTATTTATTTCAAATTTTATAACAAAGTCATTGAGTCAATCAGAGAGTATTAATTAGTAAAACAATAGATGTTTTTTGTATTATCAACGTAAAAGGTGGGAAAATTATTAAATAACATCATGCTTTATGAACTTAAAAATCATAAAAGATAATTAAATTAAATTTTGGAAACGAATTTGTTATGTTTTGATTAAGTGATTGAATGTCAAAAAGATTTTGTCAGAATATTTTTAATTTGATTAACGATTAGATATCATATCGGGAGCTAATATTCCATAGAGATCTTAAACGGTGTTAAAGAAATTCTATGTTAAATCTATGTTACGAGCGTAGTTTAAAATGTTCTTAGGCTACGGACAAGAGTTAGAATTTTAAAATTATGTTTATTTTTCAATATAATCTCCTGAAACTTCAATACACTTAGTCCAACACTTTTCTGACAATTCTATCCCTTAATTAAAAAAATGTTCTTGAAGCTCAGCCAATTAATCGTTTACAGCTGTAATTGCATCTTCATTTAAGGTAAAATGCTTGCCAGAATTCTTTTGAATTTGGCAATAGGTAGAAGTCACAGGGAGCTAAATCAGGGGAGTAAGATCAATGGTCAAGCAATTCCTGCTTCAATTCGTTGATATTTGTCATTGTTAAAACACTATTGTGTGGGTTGTCTGTGTTAAACCAGGTCGTTTTTCTCGTACAGGGTGTCTGCCGGGAAGCTATACTACTTCATATATTTATAATTTTTGATTAAATAAAAGAGAATGAATCTTATATTGATAAATGTTTTATTTAATGGCGGCAATTATGTATGAAATACAATATCAGATAAATGTCCGCCTCTGTTAGCCTCACAAATGCGAGCCCTTTTGAGCATATTTTTCATTACATTCTCACACATTTCACGCGGTATTTCATTAATGTCATCACGAATATTTTGTTTGAGTTGCTCAGGCGTTTCTTGTTTGTTTGCATAAACGTTGCTTTTCAGATATCCCCACAAAAAGAAGTCCGGAGCAGTCAAATCAGGCGACCGTGGAGGCCAATCAACATCACCATTTCTTGAAATAACTTGTTGTGGAAAGAGTTCTCGCAGTAATTCCATTGTAATCCTGGCTGTATGCGATGTGGCATGCAGTTGTGGCGTTAAAAAGCTTTCAACCATATCACGATATCGCTCCCCATTCACAGTATTTTCAAAGAATTAAGGTCCAATGATTCCTCCTGACCAAATTGCACACCAGACTGTCACTTTCAATGGATGCAAAGGTGACTGATGAATAATTTGAGGATTTTCCATTGCCCAGAACCGACTATTCTGTTTATTCACATATCCATTCAAATGAAAATGTGCCTCGTCACTCATTATGATTTTTTCATGAAAATCGGGGTTGTCATAGGGGAGCTGTAACATCCTATTGGCATTTGTACGGCGGCGTAATTGGTCTTGTGGAAGAAGCTTTTGTGTCCACTGAATCTTAAATGGAAACGAATGCAAATCTTGTGCAAAACCGTGGCCAAAGTTGTTCTTTGAAAACCAAGCTCCTGAGCACGGCGTCGAATTGAGGTTGATGTATTGTTTTGAACCCATGGGCAAATATCCCTCCATTTTCCAGGCGGAAATTTACGCCATATGTGTTTGTGTGGAGGAATGCTTAAGGAGGCATGTGGTCAGATCTCGTATCTATATTCTCTCTTACAGTCAGGCGGCACTCATGGCTCTTATGTCCCACGAGGTGTCATCTAATGTATTAAGGAACTCAACCGATTCTGTAGGAGCAACTCCCTTACGCATGAGGGCAACGAAAGGGCGGACTGTCTGGCCAACCGAGGTGCCCGTCGGCCCTTCATAGGCCCTGGAACTTTCTGCGGGGTGCCCATGGGCTATATTAGGGAGAGGCTCAGGTTGTGGAGAGAGTCGAGATTTTACGATTATTGGCAAACATCTCGTGGCCAACGACAGGCTAAGAGATTTATATCTATAAGCAGTGGTGGGTCTGGGGACTATTAGCTCTTGGTCGAAGGGACCTAAGGACCCTGACTAGATACTTTACTGGGCATTGCGACCTTAGGTACCATAGGCACAAGAAGGGTCAATCGAAAACTGAGTTGTGCAGATTTTGCGGGTTGAAATCGGAGACGTCAGAGCATGTCCTCTTCGATTGTCCTGGGCTTTGTGTCTGGAGGATCAAACTTTTGGGTGACCGTTTCTTGTCACCTTCCAACATTTGGAACACTTCACCCGGTAAGGCTCTTGGCTTCATCAATAGCTTGAACCTTAAGGGTGGTTCTGGGCAGCACAAAAGACCTATTGTTGTCGCGGTGCGTAGTGCCATTTGGAATAGTAATTGTTTTCAACACTTTCTTGAGCAGCAGTAATGTGCTCAGCCCATCTTGGAGTACGTTGTGGTCCATGCTTGGGCCTTTCACCTACAGACCCTCTTTTGTTGGCACGTTGTTTCTCCCAAAAATTTCACGTAACTTTCTCATCGTCACAGTAATCGATGATTGATTTTGATAAAATGTTTTAACGATTAAAACACGTTGGTTTATCGAATATTTTTCCATAATAAATTTTCCACGTGTCTACTTCACGACTGCCAAATATGAACTGTCAAGACTAATGTTTACCAAAATGGCGGCAAAAAAAAAGTAGTATACCTTCCCGGCGGACACCCTGTATATTCACATTCAATTCTGAATGTTTTGTTTTACTTCATGTACTTTGTTTTTGTGTGGTTTATATTATGTTGTTGTATTTTTGCTCCTCTAAAGCTAAACGTGATCTGGAAACACTACCTAAATCATATATTTTATGGACACATGGAAACTTCAGTCACATTAAAGTTTTACTTTTACTAATATTAGTTTTATGCTTGTATATAATAAAGTAGTTGACCTAAAATCTACAAAATCTTACAATATATCATATTCCTTGTATGTTTAACAATTTAATCGAAAGGGTTATTACAACATTTTCTAATTTTTTAAACAGGTGTTTTATATTATATGTTATTACATGTAATATATTTCTATCATTTACATGTATCTTGTTAACTTTATTTAACGTAAATGTATTCCCTAGTTAGAGTGGTTCTTATTTTGTCAACTTCTACTGTCTGTAGGGTAAATTTTTTTTTCATAGACTGAATAAATAAATAATATTTAAATGTTCCTTTTTATATAAAAACATATTGTGAACAAAATTAGGCGTGGCGCATCTGCCATAAATTTTTGAAAATTTTGATTTTTATAATTACAACGATATAAATAAATGGGTAATTATAATTAATTATCTCTCCTACAAGACCAATATACAAAATTTGTATTATAATTGTGTTAAATGTTAGTTAATTGACAAAGACTGCTAAAATCAGAAAACTATTTTGTTAAATATTAGTTGACAAAAAAAAAAAAAAATGTTATATGTTATACACAGAAAACCCAGATTCATTGTGACAACTGAACTGCTTGCCAACTGAATAGTTTTGTTGTGACAACTGAATTATTCCCCCGATCCACTTAAAATTTGTGTTATAAACCAAAATTCTAATGTATTAATCGAATTTCGGTCCCCAGAACCATTCGATCAATAAAATACCTTTTCAATCCCAGATAGCCGTTGTCATAACCTACCAGCCATATTGAATTGTTTTTGCCGTCTTTGATTCACACATTCATCCATTTTATTTCTTGCAGAAACCTTTTTTATCTTTAATTCTCAACCATTTTATTTCTTGCAGAAACCTTTTTATACCCTTCACCACAGGTGGAAGGGTATATATAAGTTTGTCATTCCGTTTGTAATATCTACAATATTGATCTTAGACCCTATAAAGTATATATATTCTGGTTCCTTATGAAGAGCGAAGTTGATTTAACGATGTCCGTCTGTCCGTCTGTGTGTTGAAATGGGTTTTCCGAAGAATCCAGACATGATGAGGACTTGATTGTTTTTTATTTCTGTTACATGTGATCCATTTCTGTTTGCTATTAAAAATCAGACAGATCGGTTAATAAATGGCTGAGATATTACCAAAAAACCAGGACTACCTCTAATTTTTTCCGTAAAATCCCTTTGTTTAATATGTATGTAGAACACACATCCATGTGTTAAAATTCTTTTCTTTCATCTCCACCTTTTATACACAAACAACACACATACAAAGATTTGTCATTTAAATAAAAACTAACGAAATCTCTAATGAACGAAGACTTTTATATATGTACCTCTATTGACGATGATTTTGTGTGAGCTTCAATAGCTCAGTTTTCTAGACGCTATGTCACAAATATTTTTTTTCTCTAAGGCCGCGGGTTCGAATCCTGGTCAATTCACTTTTTTTGTACATTTTTTTTTATTATTTTCTTAAGACTTTTTTTTGTTTATTTTTGGTTTTTTTTTGTAACATTTAATAATTTATTTATATAAAATTTTATATTACTAATAAAACAATCCATAAATAGGCTAAAAACATCAAAATTTTTATAAAAACCCTCTGATACAAACAAAATACAAACGTTTTTATACCCTTCACCACAGGTGGAAGGTTCGCGGGTTCGAATCCCGGTCAATTCACTTTTTTTTGGTACATTTTTTTTTATTTTCTTAAGATTTTTTTTGTTTATTTTTTAACATTTAATAATTAATTTAAATAAAAATTTATATTAATAATTAAATAATCCATAAATAGGCTAAAAACATCAAAATTTTTATAAAAACCCTCTGATACAAACAAAATACAAACGGTTTTATTTCTATTTTTTGCTCCGATTTAAAAAAATTTATAAAAAGATTTTTAAACCATTTTATTTCTCATATATTAAGAAAATTTTATACATAATTTCCCTTTGAGTGCAACTATTTTAGGTCATAACTTATAATAATTTATAACAAAAAAAATTATAAACAATTTCCCTTCATATTTTTAAAATTAAGCTAAAGAAATTAAAAATATTTTTGATAAAAAAGCGAAATAAAATCCCAAATGCAAATTTGCCAGCTAAATCAAACGTTTTTGTAGAAATAAAACACATGCAGTTCTAGTGATTTCTTTTAACGATTTGTTGAAATTCTTTTCTTTCACCTCTTCACCTTTTATACACAAACAACAAACACTATTCTAGAGCTGTAATATGACCTATGGATACGTCTTATACAGCAAAAGATCGAAAATCTTTAGTATAACATATTTGCTGAAAAACTCAGAAATACCGGTTCAGATACAAAAAAGTTATGCCCAAAACATATATTTTTTTTAAATACCTATTTTCTAGAACCATAAATCTTCCGGAGTCCAAGTTTTATCACCAAACTAAATGCTTAATTTCCTCTTAAAGGCGTCCGTATATAAATCTGTCCATTCCATATATGTCCATATATAAACTTCAGTTTTTTTCCAACCATGGTGAAGGGTATATAAGATTCGGCATAGCCGAATTCAGCCGCTCTTACTTGTTTTATCTGTAATTCTCGATCAGTTAAGATGAATGTTACGCACCTTTACTCGTGGATCGTCTAACACCATATGTACTTTAGCTATAATTTCTGCTGTTGTATATATAATTATGAATTCATTGTCCCGATAAACCTTTCTTATATAAATATTTAATGACACCACAATTTTCTAATTTTTTATATGTACATGGTTTCATATGAACATGTGTTCATATGACAGATGGAAGTTTCCAATACACTTAACTTATTGCAGTTTATATCGCCATGTCTGTGTCAAGCTAAGAACATTTTGTACCACCCATTTTAATATATAGCAAAAAGAATCTGCTGATTTTGTTAATTCTCAAAAATCGTGAAAGGCAGATAATTAAAAAAAATATATATTAAAACAATATTAAAAAATTTAAAAATTTCACTAAGTACATCTTAACAATAAAATACTTTTTTTTTCTCAAATAATCCCTTTTTCCAACTTTTGGACGTTTATTATACCCTTTATAATATATGGTGAGGATATATATAAGTTTGTCATTTCGTTTGTAATATGTCGAAATAGAGGTTTAAGACCCCAAAAAAGTATATATATTCGTGATTCTTATGAAATTTTAAGCCGATCTAGCGATGTCCATCTGTCTGTCTGGCGATCACGGCGCAAAGACGCGGGGTGCTCATTTTTACCTAGATTAATGTACATCCTTCCGAGTAGTTGGGTATTAAAAATAAGCAAAATCGGTCCAGTATTTAAAAAGTTATATTTGAAAATGTGAAGGTACCTCTAAAATTTTCATACAAATGGGTTGTATTTTAGTGAAATTTTAGTCCCTTAGAATTGAATAATATTTTATATTCACTTAAAAAATTTTCACCTCAAAATTTTTTTCCTACCACAAAATTTGTTTTCACATACAAAAAAATTTTTCACCTCAAACAAATTTTTTTCCACCTCCGTAATTTCACTTTTAAAGCTTTTTACATTATTTGTATCAATAACAGTGAGAACATTTTATTTTAAGGATATTGGCGGAGGTTATTCAAAGATTCCGCACAACCGAATTTAAGCCTTTTTTACTTGTTTTTTTACGCACAGAAACATTTACAGTTAAAGCTACGATCAAAATTTTGAAGTTGAAAAAAATAAGGACCTCTCTAATATGCATACATTATTTTTTTTTCACTATGTGTACCTTTCAATCATTTTATCTGCTAGTAATTATTGATTGCTGCTAAATGAACCGTTAACAAACTATGAAGTAGGTACTTCGATAAGATTTACATCTTAACACTTTATTATATTAAAAATTTAACAACTACTGACTGCAACTCAGTCAGAGCTACAATATTTACAAGAACTACTCTTATGAAAACATGACAACAATGTAGCAAATAACAAGTGCCCTTAAGATTTTAAATTTTTCATCATTATGATTATTTTTTTTTTTAACCTACATATGAAAATTTCAAAGAATGCAGTCTCTTTATTTTTAAATTTATAAAAAAACAAAGTTATTACCAATTGGACTTTTAAGGTGATTTTTGAGTTTAGCAATCTGGAATACATGAAAACATAGTTAAATTTAGTGTAACAAAATGTTTAACGCATATTTTAATTAAATACGCATTAATCCCAATTCAGATATACAGACAGTACCAGTGGACAGGGGGTAAATTTCAAGAAAACTATTTACTATGTTATCTCTAACAATTTGGCATAAATCCAGATAATTGCAGTGTATAACTGTAAAACGACAGTTTGTGGATAAAGAAAGGTTTTTTTTAATTGTCCCTGTCGACAAATTTTAAAATTTTTTAAATAAAGAACTGTATTTTGTTCACAACAGCGGAAAAGTTTCGCTTTGTGTTTGAATCCCAAAAACTGTAATAAAAATATTAAAAATAACAATTTTTTCATAGTCATTAGAAAATGCCAAAATTGACATGTCTATTAAATTTATACGAAAGGAATTCCACCGCAATTTTGCAGCAATTTCATGAAAGTGAAAAACCGAAACAAAATACCGGATTTATACAAGAGCAGACTTCAAATAAAATTAACTTAGATATTATTAAAAATATTGAATAGTTTTCATGAAATTCAACAACAAAGTTTGACCACTGACAGAAAGTTTGACCACTGACAGAATTTTGTCAGAAAGCAGCTCTTGTTTAGAAGATTTTCTTAATTCCCCACAGTAAAAAAAAAAAAATAAAAAAAACCTGGGGCCAAATTAGGGCACTCGTGATTAAATGAATTCGTTCGAAACATGTTTTTTTTATAACTACAATTATACAAATAACGAAAACTCCAACTTTAACTTTTATTTCCACTAGAACCGAACTAAAACAACCTTAATGCAAAAAAAAAACAAAATCAGTTTAATTTTTTTTTAAGAAATAAAAAAAATTTCTATTACGAATGTTGTAATTCGACCCCTAATTTATCAACGAACTGTCCCAATGCGGTAAAACACTGTTGACACTGTGTGTTTATCTGGTTCTTCAAAGTGGACTTTTTAAATTAATTTTATATGTTTTAGTACAGAATTTAAGATATAATTATTTTGAACATCTGCAACATACAGTGTGCATATGAATTTTGTTTCATACATATATGATTTTATATACTATTGAATGTAATCATTTTTCATTTAGTTTCCTGAAAATATATAAAAAAAAAAAATTATATAATTTGTTCATTTTTACAATAATGTGATTTTAGCAGATTTTTTTATATTTTTTTATATTTTTTTCTGCAAATCATTTTTTAATAATAATATTTTAAGAAATAACAAAAAACTCTAATGACTTGTAAAAAGTTGTCGAATAATAATTAAAATGCTTTGTTAATTTTTTTCCACAATTCATGGTAGTGCATTTTGAGTTCATAATTGAGTTTTTAATAGAAGGGGTTTTTTTAATTTTTAAAATTAATTTCGTCGTTTTATGAGAATCTCCAAATCAAAAAATGTGATATTTTATTTCTCTAAATTGTTTAATATTTCACATAAAATTTATTTCTCAAAAATTTTCGCCTATTAACGCTGTGCTCGAATCGGAAACTTTTTTTCAACAAGCAGTGGTGTATTGGATAGCGCATTGGACTGTTACACAGAAGGTTGCGGGTTCGATATTAAGCAACATCAATTTGGAAAATAATATGTATGAGTTTACATCTTTATTTTCCAACTCTCGACTCTTAAGATTTTCATCTCTTTTATATACCCCTTCCAAAGAAAGCAACACATTAATTAGTAGGATGAATTTCGTTAGTGTTGCTTCTCTTAAAAAAAACGGCATCTAGCTGGTAAAACTAATTCGATTACCCTTAAGGCAATGTTGCTAGCGTAGCCAGAGTACGTCAGCGGGTCAAATTAGACAAAAAAAAAAAACCATGTTAAACAACAATAATTTCCTACGATGTCGTAGGACTTTCTTTGTTTTCAGGAAGGGGGTTATAAATACATATTATTCTAAAATGTTTACAAAAAAGACTTTAAATCAATAATATTTACATATTCCAAATGTGTTGTATTTTTAAACTAATGAATAATTTATTTTAGTTTTGAATTGTTTTTATAGTGTGTGTTAAGAAATGCTAATGATTTGATTAACGAAATGTAAATTAATAAATTATTTTTACTTAACTTTTAGAATTTTCATAAATTAGGTATAATATTGAAGACTTGATGAAAAAGATTTATATATAGTCATATATAATTTAATATAATATTTAATATAATTGTATATATTTTTATTTATTTATTTATTTATTTATTTATTTTATTTATTTATTTATTTATTTTATTTTATTTATTTTATATTAATCATATAACTACAAATTATATTTGTAGCTTTTAGACTTGTTTTTAGAAAAAATTTAATTTAAAAATTTCAAGCCCGATAAAACTTTATTTTGTAAAAAATAACAAAAATTTAAATTTGAATCTAAATTTTTTTTACTCAAAAGATTAATACATGGCATCAACATTTGAAAATGATTTCGGGAATATGGCCAGCGCGGCCTTTCTTGACGAAGCTCATTCTGTAGGTCTAATTTGGGACACTTTTTGGTGCATTGCTGGCCATATGTCAAAAATAACACGTACAATATTGGCCTCCAAGGCGTCAGTTGTTGCTGGTTTATCAGCATAAACTATTGACTTCACATGGCCTCATAGGAAATAATCGGTAGGTGTCAATTTCCCGAAACCAACTTATTGCCAAATTTTGACTTCAATAAGTCGATGGTTGCGGTCGCCGTATGACATGTAGCGCCATTCTATTGAAACCACATCTCGCTCGGATCAATGTCATTAATATTAAAAAAAAAAAAAAAACATTGATCATGGTATGGTACGATCTTCATTGACCGTAACGCGAGCTCCGGCTTCGTTTTTCAAGAAATAAGGTCCAATGATGCCACCAGCGTGTAAACCGCACCAAACGGTGCATTTTTCTAGATGTTATGGAGTCTGTAGGGTCTGTTGTTGTGGACTGGTTTCACTCCATATGAGCAATTTTGTTCTATGTATAATTTTGTAGTGTTTCTAATTCGGTTAATCGATTAACCGATTACTCGATTATTTATTTATTTATGCTTTATTTATAATCTAAGCCCTTACTGGCCAAATGATTACAGAAATATCTTAAATAAAAGAATTAATCGCCTCTATTTCGGTTAATATCAAAACAAATAATTTAAAACTTAAAATAATTCGACCCGAATAATCGATTAAAATAGGTCGATTAAACGGTTAAATTTATAATATGAATTTTTCTGTTATTTTGCTTAAAATTTCCTAATTTTTTTAACTTTTTTTTTAACTTTGGCTAGAAAATTGTAGAAAAAAACATCAACTAAAATATAATAAAATTATTTTCAAATCGATAAAATATGATAGACAATTTTTATTTTTGTTTCAATTCCTTTAAAATTGCAACCTCCGTATACATGTATTTCGAGCCGTAAAAAGATCACACCAGAACGCAAAGTTTTAGAAAAGCTAGAGCCTCTACGCAGAGCTTTAAATAAAAATATATTTTTCTCCTTAGCAATGAAACACGTGACTAGATATATTGCTAACAAGCACTATGACGTTACTTATGTTATAAAATAATCATATAAAATTGCTTTAAATTCGAAAACTGTATTTTCTAAAAAGCAGTTTCATTTAAAATTCTATGAACAAAATTTAAAAAAACTAAAATATAACATGGAATTTTGTTTCTATTTTAATTTATCAACAAATTTTGATGAAGGAGGAACATCAGTAGAATAATTTGAATTCTTAATTGCATAAATACAGAAAAATCGGTGAGGACTTGTCAGGAATATGCGTAATTTTTAACGCTTAGCTTAAACCAGGTAGTGAAAGAGTTTGAGAACAGTGGCAATTCTATCAAACTTTGTTTGTGAATTTCACAAAAACTATTCATACCATATTTTTAAGAAATTTGTATTAAATTTTTTTAAAGACAGCTCTTGTTTATTAAAGCATTTTTTTTTTATTCTGGACAGTGGTATATTAAGAAAATAAAAACCAACTTTATCGACAAAATGTTCCACTTCGGTAAAACACTATCTGCACTGCATTTTTCGGGGTTTACTTTCACTGAACACGTCTGACATTTTCTTTTGAAAAAGTTCTAGGATACCTCTGAAAAAACCTGATTCTTGATTCTTTAAATATCTCAGTATGCTTTGAATTGTCCTAAACAAACACTTTAATAGAAACCAATGCAATAGGCTTAACTTCATATTTAACAAAAAGCAGCTCTTTGTAATCTTATTAATGAAAGAAATACATTTATTTTGCATTAAACGATAAATCGATTAATCGCCAATTTGTCCAATTAATCGCTTCTAATAACCTATTAATCAATTTTCTTCACTTTTCGAATAATGACTTAACTGATTAAGCGGTAGGGTCGAATAATAACTCTAATACTTATATAATAATATATATACTACATATTACAATAAATCTAAAAATTATATCACTTTTATATAAAATTATATATGACATCACATATAATTTTATTGCTATATACATATTTGTTAAACAATAAAATCTATTGACAAAAGACAAACAAAAAAAAATTATTACTTTTTTTTGTTAAATTTTTCAAAAAAGAATATTTACATATTCAGGTTTGTTTAATTAATATTCTAAGCGATTATTTAATAATATAAACATATGTAACTTCCAAATTTTGTTTGTGTGTTGATTTTGGTAAAACCAGAAATGAAAAGAGAGAAATTAAAAATCACTTATCATCACAACTTGGTAATAATATATTATATCTTGGTAATAATATATATATTATATATGCTTAAATTATTCAGTAAAAATGCAAAATATGCACTTTTGTTCAATTGACATTATTTGAACATTTCAAAAAAATAGAATATAAATAAATAAATTTAGATAAGTTATATCTCAAAATATAAATTTAGATAAGTTATTTCTCGAAATAACTAAAGATTAGTGATTAAAGATAACTAGGAATGTAAATTTTATATGGAAATATCTGTGGTTAAAGTCTAACTCTGGTTATATTTTGGATAAGCAAATTCCCTTTTATCGTAAATTTGGAAAATTTTAAACACTGAAAATCATGATATATTAAAATGTTAACAATAAAACTGTGAACTTTTTCATCGAACGATAAAAATTTTATTTTCAATCACTGAACGGTAGAAAATTGATTTCAAATCTGTGAACGGTAGAAAATTGATTTTAAATTATTGAATGGAAAACAAATTTTTAAATCAGTGAACGGTAAAAAATCGATTTGAAATCACTAAACCATAGGAAATTGATTTGAATCATTGAATGGAAAACAAATTTTTAAATTACTGAATGGTAAAAAATCGATTTGAAATCAGTGAACGGTAGAAAATTGATTTTAAATCATTGAATTGAAAACAAATTTTTAAATCACTGAACGGCAAAAAATCGGTTTTAAATCAGTGAACGGTAGAAAACTGATTTTTAATCATTGAATGGAAACAAATTTTCAAATCACTGAACGGTAAAAAATCGATTCACAAAAGAAGGAATATATATAAGTAAAGTGAAATTTACCGTTCGAATTGAACGGTTGGTAAAATGAATGAATTTTTTTTCTGTCGATTTAAACAAAAATAAATGCGTTCCTAAAGAATTAAATCATTTTAATTGAGAAAACAAACTGTTACAATTGATTTAATTCTTAAATCATTGTTGATTTAAAGAAAGAATTAGTTTACTTTATATTTAAATTAAATTCGATTTATGGTAAATTCATTCAAAAAGAATTAATTCTTTAAAGGTCTGTCGCAATCAAATATATTGCTGACACAATTTCAGCCAAAATTCTAATGTATTAACAGAATTTTTGTTGGCAGTGACTCTAATCAAACCTCTCGGTTGGCTAAAAATTATTACAAAAAATCTAGGCCTTAATTCCCACAGTCAAAATAATTTCATATCGAAATTAAAATCGATCGTTCGAAAATTTTTGATGATGCCACTGGCTAATATGGATATTACTTTTTCTTTCCCTCCTTTAGAGTGGGTGAGGGTTTTATTTTGAATATGTTCAGAAATGCTTATCCCATTAAAACTTAATGCACACGATAGGCAAGGTATCTGTATTAGCTTTTCAGTAAGGCCTAATGGATTAGATGCCCTTAAGCATACCAATTTTAGAAAACTTCTTTTTTTGTACTTAAAGAATTAAAAAAAATAAATACTGTAAAAATGCTTAAAATTGCTTTTTTTATAATTTTCTACTAAATATATCGGGTCTTGAAAGTAGGTGTTGCTTAAAAGCTGCGGCCTTGTTAAATGGGTTAATTTAACAAAGAGTTCCATTTATTAAATTCCAACATAACTTGATTGATTTTATAAAATATTTTATTAATAATTATGGAGGCAATTTTTTGGTGTAGTGCGATTTAGTGTTTCATAAAATGTGCCTATTAAACAGGAAATTTTTGGCATTTCGACAGTTTTGTTAAATTATGTAGTTTCTTAAATACACCGTCCGACAAAATTAAAATTTTTATTGCAGCCAAGAAAAAATTCAGTATATTCTGAAAGAAAAACTCAAAATAAAATACACATGAAGTCGTTGATTCGTTTTAACTAAAGGCAATTAATGTTTAGTTGGCGCCTTATGTTCCAGTGGGAGTTAGAGGAATGTAATAATAAAAACTTATCCTAAGAGCCAATTGCATACGCTTTTTTATCAATTCGCCTTTTAAAGTTGCTTCCAAGATTATGTCTATTTATACGGTGAATTTTTTTTGCTCCTCATTTTCTCTTTTTTTCTTTCTAAAACCAAATGTGAATGAAGCAACAGAAGTAGAATACGAATGTGTGCCAAAGAGAAATAACAAAAACATGCAAGGAAACCAGCTTGCTTCTCTATCCCCGTTCGCCTCCAAATAAGAATTGCAGGCAATAATTGCATGTAAAAAAATCACCATTTAAGTTGGCTGTAATTTTTGAAAACTTTACATTTTTAAAAATACGCAGATCTTTAAATAATAAATTCGTTTTTAAATGAATTCACTAACAATGGAAGTCAGTTTTGTTTTGAATTGAACGAACTCTTTTTTTTCTAAGAATTTAATTCAAAATAAATTTAATGTATTTTTTTTGTATAAATAAATATTTTCATCTGCTGAGTGGTAAAAATGTATTTTTTTAAATTCAGTGAATGTAATTTTAAGGTTTCAATTTAGCAAGCGTATTTTTTTGTTTACAATACAGTTTTTCATAATTAATTGAAATCATTTTGAAGTATTTGACAGGAACACACTGGATAGAATTATATCCATGTTGTTCATGATCGATAAGGTTGGAATATAATATTTTAAAATTTTTTCAATTATTCTAACTAAAATTGTCTTCGTTAATTAAATTAGTCTCTTTTGTTAAAACTTTGTATATTATTTTGTTTCTTACCCCGTTTTTATGTCTGGATTAATTAATTATAAATTAATTGTTAACGAAACTAATTGTGTAAAATTGAAATAAAACCAATAAAACTGTTTTAAATACTTTTAATAATAGTTATTATGATTTTATTAAAATTAACTAATGGAATTTAATTAAACATATATTTTTTTTGTTCAATAATTACAGCACATGTACAAAATTCTTTGTTTTAAAATTAAATTCACATGATATTTTCCACAATAGATTATTAAATTTTTATACACATTAAAAAATATATGTATATTTTTTTATTTTGTTTTTAAACCGGCTTTATTCATTATTTGTATTTTGATTTATTTTTTTTGCATTTGTTTCAATAAATACAATTTTTTTTTTGCATTAAAAGCGCGAAAAAAAACTTAAACTTTGCCGGTTAAATATTTGTTTAAAATCTTAACAAACTAAGTGTATTATTTAATTATTTTGTTATTGTATTTTCACAAGTATGTTGTTTCGCATCATTTAATTATATATTTTTGTTTGTTTGTTAACCGCCGCGCCGACGCGTCTATCTTGTCATTTATTTTGGCGTTTTCTTTTTGTTTACTCAAATAAATAGTTATCAGATTTCTTTAAATTTTACGTGCAAATGCCTTCAAAATTGTAGTTTACAACGCAACGTTCGTTTTGTTTATGATCGCCAACATTGAAATGTTGTTGATATTAATTTTAACTTAAACTTAACTTTAGGCTAAACAATACAGTACTAGCTTAACTCTCTGTTTTTTTGTGTGATATTTTTTTCAGTTGTTGTTTAAGCTTAGCTAAAATTTTCAATTTTGAGTTTTTAGTTTTTAAAGTTGGCAACAATATTTTGCATTTGTATGATTTTTTTTCAAACGTCACAATTTAAATATTTTTATATGTGTTAGTATTTTTTTTAAATGAGTTTTAATATTTAATTTATGTTTGTTTTTTGTGGTATTTTCTCACCTATTTTTAATTTGTTTGCCTTTGAATTTGTTTTGATTCTTGTGGTTAAGCTTACAATTCGTATGGGGTGTCATACATTTTACTACGAGTGTTGAAAGACTATTTTTGATACTTGATTTTTATACACTAAACCACTAGATGGAAAGAGTATATTGGGGTTGTGTAAACTACCCAGCTCCAAAAAGACACGAGATTTTAGAAGAAATTAAAATAAAGAAGCGCATTTTTTAGCGATACTCTCTTCTTTCCCTTCCAAAAATGCAGAAAAAGAAGGCAGAGCTTTTAATGTTGGACTTCTGTTGTAATTTATTGCTTCTTAGTGGGACATCGCGAATAAAAATCATGTTATATACCCTTACACTAAAAAAAAGATAGAAAAAAAATGGAGTTATATATCAATTATATTATATCAAGTATCTCAGCCATTTTTTTTTTTATTTATTACCCAAAAAACGATTGACGTATTCAGAAATATGGTCACGGCGTCGGACATTATAAACAAAACGTACAATAGTGTTCACAATGCGGTTAATTCCGTTAAAATTAGTCACATTTGTACCAGATACCACTTCAAGTCCATATAGAACTTGAGACATTAAAAGTCTATGCACGAATTTTTTCTTAAAAAATTCTTATAAAATTGTGTTTTCAGCAAAAATTTTATATATATATATATTTTCAGCAACAAACTAACTTTGAATTAATTTTTTTTGCTTACAAAATTGTGCTGATCAACACATTTTTAGTGAGGTCAACAATCAGATTAACAAGAGGTAGATGTCACAGCTAAATGCTGTACAAAAGGACGTCAAAAATGTGTGTATTTAGAAAATGTGAATATTTTGTTTAAATATTTAAATTAACAATATTTTTTTTTTCTAAAAAGAACTATTCAAAAGAACTATTCATAAAAATAAACGTTAAAGAAAGGTAGAAAGAAAGGGCCACTTAATATAAATGAAGTGACCACACTCAGAAAGAAAGTTAGTAGAAAAATTTTTAAACAGTTTTCAATCCCACTTTACTAATTTTGTACTAATTTTTAGTAAAAAAGTTATTATTTAGTAAATTTTTTTGCTATTTACATTTTACAAATTGCAGAACTTTTACAGAATAATTACAAATTTTTGTTGCTAACTTCAGAAATCATTAAAAATTTTTGAAAAAAGCAAAAAATTTACTAATTTAAAAAAAAGTGGATATTAAAGGAAATATTATTTCTAACATAATAATTGAAACTTTTACATGCAAACTTAAATTGCCTTAAAATGTAACATAGGTTGAAAAAAGGAATCGGAAGTGAAGATACTTTTTACAACCGACTCATGTCCAAAAAAAGGACATCCACTTAAAATAGCACTAAAAACTTTTTTACTTTTCAATTAAAATTTGACCTTAAAATCCAAAAAATTTACTAAAAATATTTTTCAAAATAAAAACTAGCAAATTAAAACAAAATTATCAATTCTTTATGTTTTAACTATTTTTTAAGCAGTTGAATTTTTGTTTTAATTTTGTCTAAAATAAATAAAAAAATGTTCGATATAAAAATATAAATTTGTATATTCGAATTCGTAAGACAATTTCAAAAGATATTTGCAGATTTAACGTGAAAAGAGTTCAGCTAATTTGTACATTTTAATAATATTTTATAAATTAAAATTTTGCTAAATTTTACTATTCATTGAGTTCACAGCAATTTACTAAAATTTAGTAGCGCTTACTAATTTTTTATACTAATTTGATTGCACTAATATTAATAATATAAAGTAATTTTTTTTGCTGATTTTAGCATACCGATTTTTAATTCCATTTTTATCAAAATTTAGTAGCGGCTACTAATTTTTTATATTAATTTCATTGTACTACACGTCATATCTTGCAAAAAATAATGTTGCTCTAAAATTTGCAAAATTTCCCGTAATAATAGCAAAATTTTCAGTTGTCATTACAGACTTTTTTTTGGTGAGTGTAACTTTTCCAAATATGTTTCATTTGGAATGAAGATTGCTTCGAAAAGGGTTTCTGTTTCGACTATTTTGAAATATTTTTCCTAGAAATTCATCATACAAGTGGAGTTTGAAATGTTCATGGAAAACAAGAGTTAAGTTTTTAAACTTATGTTTATTTTTCAATATAATCCCCTGAAATTTCAATACGCTTTTTTAGCAATTCAATCCCTTGATTAAAATAATTTTCCTGAAGCTCCGCAAATTGCATCTTCATTTGAGGTAAAATGCATGTCAGCAAAGAATTATTTTTTTAGATTACGGAACTGCTAAAAATCACAAGGGGCTAAATCAGGATAATAAGATGGGTGATCAAGCAACTCGTACTTCAATTAGTTTAATTTTGCCATTGCACATTAGGTCAAATGACAGCTTTTCTGTGCTAAATTTATAAAAATCAAAGTGGCGTTTTACTATTGTTGTTGTTTTTTTATTGGAAATGCTTCAAAACAAAGACGTGTGATGTGTTTTTTGCGTTAAAAAAAGCACCGTTACACATTTGTACGTCAAAGTCAATCAATGCAAATTTTTTCTACAAACGTGCTAGAGTGTTCAATAGTGCAAAGTCAACTTTAAGTTTTGTATTTATCGATTTGTGTTTATTATAATTTATTAATTTAAATGGAAAATAAATAGATAGGTAAGTACTACTGTTTTTAATTACATCTGCTTTATATTTATGTCGATATACTTGAAAAGAACTCAACATCACCTTAAAAGAGTTAAGTTTTTTTTTTTAACTTTACATTCCGTAACTTTTTTAACTTTACATGACCTCTTTCAAATTCAAAAAGAAGATTAAATATATGTAATGTAATGAGTAAATTTTGGTTTGTGACAAATTGCGATTATTTGCGCTTTATGAATTATGCCTTTTCTTGTAGGTAACCTCTGAATCAAAAAAAAAAAAATACGATTTGTTTGAAATATGGTGAAAAGAATGCAATAAGAAAGACAAATTTGATGCAGTTCTCAAACACGTTGTTGACAAAAACAAACAATACTATTTCGTATGAAATGGAAATATAAAGAAAACAATACATTTTATTTTGCGTAAAATTGGCTCAAAAGTGGTAAAAATGCCATAGAAAGATAAATGTCTTTAAGGATCAAAATCATACGTGGCTTAACTCTGAATTACATTTTGCCAAAAAAAACAATTCCTCTTTTTGCGGATTAAGCTTTAGCTTTCCTTCTTGAACACAATTTTTCAAAAGAACAATATAATGCAATACGCCACGAAAGCAAATCATAAATATTTTTTCACACTATAATAAAATTACAGCCGACTCAGACAATCACGATAGTTTACTTTGTACGGCTGAAAGAATTGTTGAAATGCAAAAAGAAGTAGTTCAAGCTGGAAGCGGAGGAGACAGATTTTTCCGAATTAATATTAAGCTTGGACTTCGCGTGGTTATGTCCAGAGTAGGTGGTTTTGGTTCCACAAATGACGGAAACACTGCTCGCCAAGCTTTTACTGAGCATGAATTTTTTCCGAAATAACTGATATTGACAAAGATATATTTATTTCGATTTAAAATCATTTTGATTTGCTTATCCTGCCAGTGCAAAATCGATTTAAATTAATTTTAAATATATTGCTTTGAAACAGCAAAACGCTTTCAGGAGCTATATCCCTGGTTGCCAATGACTGCCACGGTCCATAAAGTGCTCATACACTCAAAACAAATAATAGAAATCAACGTACTACCAATAGGTTTTCTTGAAGAAAAAGCTTCTTAATCGCGACACAAAATATACAAAGCCGATCGGTTGCATCTCGCCCGCAGAAACAGCCGCACCAATAATACTTTAGATCCATTAATTTCCACAACATTTTTAACCAGACGCTTACAAAAGCGTAAACGTTATTCACTTCCACCTGAAGTTATTGTACTATTATGTTGCAGCGACTCAATAGAAGAATTTCAACTTAGCAACCAAGACGAAGAAATTTATGAAATTGATGATATTAATGAAATTGATGAAAGTGAAGAAGCCCTTTTTGATTTAAATTTACAAAATTAATAAGATTTAAGCAATTTCTAAATTTTATAATATAATAAAAAAAAAATCAATTCAATGTATCGTTCCATTTCCATTTGACCTATAGTGCGTTGTTTTGATAAAAATATACATTTTTTTCCGAATTTTTACATTTATTTTACCCAAAAGATTACAATAATATTCTAAATTTATTGTTTTACCTTTTTGAACATATCCGATTAATTAAAAAAGCTTTGTACTCCTAGAAAACCGTTGCCATAATCTTACCAGCCGATTGAATTGAAGGCAACTTCTTTGGTGCACTTCCACCAGCTTTATTCTATTGTATTGATTGTTCTTTTGCCTCTGGTGTGTAGTGATGAAACTATGTTTTATCAACAATTATGAAACAATCCAGGTAAAAAAGTGAGCTGGCGCAATATTTAGTCAAATACAATGTCATTTAAATGACCGCCTCAAGATTGGTTGCAGCAGTCGACCCTTCTAGGTAGTTTTCGACCACTGTTTCGCACATTTCCGGCCATAACTTGACGAATGTTGGATTTCATGCTTCAACATAAGGGGATTACTGCGTAGATACGGCGTCAAATCGCATGATCTTGGTGGCCAATTAATGTCGCTAAAACGTGTAATTACGCGTTCTGGAAACTTCCCATGCAATAGTGCCAAAATCGATCGTGTGGTGTGGCTCATGCCACTATTTTGTTGAAACCACATATCGTGCAGTTCATAATCTTTAATTGCAGGCCAAATTGATAGGCCCAATTGTTGAGAATGCCGTGGAATCAACAAGTTCGGATTATCCGCCACACTTTCACTAACACTAAAGCGATATTTTAGGCAGTGCTCATATCGCACAGGCCTGACCACATCTGTAACGCTTCCAGTCTCTTCAAATTTCTTTATAATTTTGCCAATTCCTTGCACAGTAGGTTGATTATGACCCCGTAATGCTCGAAAAGTGGCCACGTTTTGTAGCAAGTTTTAACTATTTTAACGCGTTTCGCGGTTGTTAACGCACCAAACAGCAAACCTTTCACTAAATAAATAAAGATATTTAACAGCCTTGCCAGACCGGCAGTTTTGAAACCACTAAATGGATAACCCGGTATTCGACCCAGCAATATATTTGTGGATTAAGTTAGATCTTAATTGATCCGAAAAATGGCAGATCAAATTGGATACAGCAATATATTTGGGAATTTAGTAGGTAATTGTAGAATTGTAAACAATGCTTTCGCCAGGATTCAAACTCGATCTGTCAGAGTTCTAGTGAGTTAAGCACTTAGCAAATTGTGACTGACTTTATTAGACTACACTTTTCGCATAATTGTGTTTTGTATATATAAATATATCTTCGGGACTTTTATATAAATATATATTCGGAAATTCGGGGAAAATGAGAAAAATTTCTACATATCAAATGCATTTTGATCAATGCATTTTGATCATTTTGCAGAAAGCTTTTTCACCTTTAATTCTTGATGCAAAATTAAACGGACTTGATCATTTGTGGTGCCTATGACATTACCTATTACAAAAAAATTGATCTTCAAATTACAGGTTGGTTGAAAAGTTCCTGCGCTCACCAAAAGATGGCACTGCTAGCTCTAAACTTTTTTTTTCTTAAGTTGGTATAGCTGTACTGAGAACACATGCAAAGTTGCATGTCATTCTGTCAATTCTTTCTTTGTTTACAAGCCATTTGAAGTTGACGTGTCATTGATTTTTTTTAATATGGAAAACATTGAATATCGTGCAGTCATTAGATTCTTTGTTTTAAAGGTTTAAAAGCAAAGGAAATTTATGAACAATTGTTAGAAGTGTATAAGGAGTCCTCACCTTCAAAACGCACCGTTGAATTTTGGGCTGGTGAATTTAAACGTGGTCGTACCAGCCTTAAAGACGATCCACGCGAAGGACGACCTAAAACTGCGACCACAGCAGAAATCATTGAGCAGGTACATAATATCGTTAGTGAAGATCCAAGTTTGACTAAGCGTGAAATTGCTAATGCCATAGGCATCTCAGACGAACGAGTACTCCATATTTTACATGAAGAATTACGTATGAAAAAACTGTTTGGAAAGTTAGTGCCGCACACATTAACAATTCAATCAAAACTGGTTCGAAAACAAATTGCTCAGCGTAATTTGGAGCGTTTTAAGCCGAATAAAACCGACTTCTTGTGTCGTTTTATAACTATGGATGAGACTTGGATTTACCACCATGATCCTAAATTGAAACAAGAACGTTTACAGTGGACTGAAGCTGGTTGTTCAGCTTCAAAGCAGGTGAAGTCACAACGATCAGCAAAGAAGGTTATGGCATCAGTTTTTTGGGATGCAAAAGGAATTTTGTTGATTGATTATCTTCAGAAAGGTAAAACAATCAACTCTGAATATTATTGCAGCCTCTTGGATCAGCTGGATGAAAAAATTCGTGAGAAAAGACCTGGTTTAAAGAAGGAAAAAATAATTTTTCTTCAAGACAATGCACCTGCTCACAAAAGTGTTTTGACGATGGCTAAGTTCAAAGAATTAAAGTACGGATTGCTTGAACATCCACCGTATTCACCAGATTTGGCTCCCAGTGACTACTATCTCTTCAGAAATATCAAACAATTCCTTCGTGGAAAGCTTTTTTCGCCGAATGGAGAGGCCATAGCAGCCGTAGACGGTTATTTTGCAGAGCTTCCGGATGGGATAAAATTATTGGAAGATCATTGGAACAAGTGTATTTCGTAACAAAAACAGTATTATTTCATTTCGAGCGCAGGAACTTTTCAACCAACCTGTAGTAAACATTTTTTAAAGTACACTATTTTTAATCTTTAAAAAAACAATAAGTGGCATTGAAAACCGAATTTTCATTCGATTTCAAATAAAACCAAACGGGAAACTCCATAAGTAATGGTAGTTATTAAATTAACATATCCTTTAAACTCTACAAATATTTTGATGAGTATAAAGTTTTAAAAAGTTATTTAATTTATGCATTTATTTCTTAATTTTATCTTAAACATTTATATATAGTTAGAAAAAAAATATAATTTCAGTAAAAACTATTTTTTTTCATATTGCTCAATATTAAGAGTTTATTAAGATGATTTTGCAGAAAAACATACAAATAGTCTTGTAGCATTAAATAACCATTAGCAAAAGTGTTTAAAATAACATTTCAAATGTCATCATATTGTACGAGTACTAGCAGTTGTAATTCAAATAAAACAGTGGTTAAAAGTGCCATAAACGATTGATGGATTTATACTTACGCTTGTATATTGTTTGAAAGCTTCTATTGCTGCTGTACCACTTGTACTACATTCACCTTTAATAATAAATAGTACCCTATTGACCATGTTCTTTTGGAATTGTTTTTTTTTATGCTTAATGCAGATTACCTTTTTTAATATGATGCCTCTAACTATTTAACGTCTTAATAACCACTGTCCAAACTTCATCAAACATCAACATTATCATCATTTTTCAAGTGCATTTGTTTCATAAGCTTTTCGCAACTACAAAAAATGGGAAATATATAAAAAAAAGAAACAAAACTTAAATATTTCACAACTAACACAAAACTTTTTTGTATAACAAATTACTTGCTATTCATTTAAGTTTAATAAATAAAATACATTTGTATGGAAAAATGTTGTACAACCCAAAAAAGGTCTTTCAAAACTATGTTTTTTTTTTTTAATTCATATTTAATTTTATTTCCCAACTAATGCAACATTTACTGTGTTAGTTTATTTTTTATGTTATGATGTGTATGAATAAACTATATAAAAAGGATGCATCTGTTTAAGCTGTAGCGTTATCTGATTTGGACAGTTTTAAGTTGAATGGGAACAAAAATAAAAAAAAAACATACTAAAGGAATTTGTTTGAAAAACATTAAATTTAGTACTTAAAATATTATCAAATTAATGCTAAGTGCTTGAATTTTTTTCACTGTTGCAAAAACATGACTACCCAGCCAGAAAAATACAATCGGCAGAGTGCTGGCAAATCATTGGCAACGGTCGGATTTAGCCCAAATTACTTGAGCGTAAACGTATCTCTGTATAGCAAATTCAATGAGTTAAATAAGAATAGAAGATGTTGTGTTGTATATATTTGTGTCATTCTTGTGCATTGATATAAAATACATACACAAAACTCAAATACACAACGAAAATCTGTTTTGATTAGACTTTTGTTGTGTACAACAAATTGGTAGTCGGACGGGCCAAAATCTGGACTATACGGCGGATGAGGCAAAACTTCCCAACCACTATTTTTGAATAGTTTTTAACGTGACCGAGCGTTGTCACGATGGAATACTACAGCTTTATGTTTGGTCGCGTATGCCGGGTTTTTTATTTTGCACCAATGATCGCTTCAATCAAATCAATTGTGTTCGGTGCTTGACCCCCGTTCGTCTGGCCCGATTTCAGCAGCTCATAATAGATGGGACCGCCTTGGCACGATCAACTACAGGACATTATCTACACTCACCTAAAAAGGCTGTAATGGCAACTGAAAATTTTGCTGTTATTACGGGAAATTTTGCTAATTTGAGCCCAGTGGTATTTTTTTTGCTAATCTTAGCAAAACATGTCTGCCGACTTCTAGTACAATGAAGTTAGTAGAAAAAATTAGTAGCCGCTATTAAATTTTATTACACTTTTTGTAAAGTGAAATTTAAAATTGGTTTGCCAAAATCAGCAAAAAAATTAACTAAATATTATGAATATTAGTACAATCAAATAAGTATGAAAAATTAGTAAGCGCTACTAAATTTTAGTAAATTGCTGTAAACCAATTAAATTGTAAAGTGTAGTAAAATTTAATTTATAAAAAAAAAATATTATTGAAATGTCCAAACTAACTCAATTATTTTTAGATACACTTGTTACACTTTAAAGCTGCTTATTTCTTATTGCCTTACGAATTTGAATATACAAATTTATATTTTTTTAAAGAGCAAAATTTTTTTCAAAAAATATTAAAAAAAAAATTTAAAAAATAAAATCAAAGCCCAAAAAAAAAATACTAAAAACATAAACGAATTTATCATTTTTTTTTTAATTTGCTAATTTTTGTTTTGAAAAATATTTTTAGTAAATTTTTGGATATTAAGGTAAAATTTTAATTGTTATTTAGGGCTGATTTTTAGAACTAAGTGGATCCCCTATTTTTGGACCTAAGTCGGTTGTGAAAATTATCTTTATAAGTTTTAATTATTAGAAATAACATTTCCTTTAATATCCACTTTTTTAAAATCGGCAAATCCGTTTTTTAAAAATTTGTAAAATAATTTCTGAAGTTAGCAACAAAAATTTGTAAATATTATGTAAAAATTCTGTAATTTGTAAACTGTAAATAGCATAAAAATTTACTTAATAATTATTCTTTTTACTAAAAATTAGTACATTTATCTTCCTTTATTCGATCTTCAATATTATACTATATTATTCTTTAAAATCGAGTTCAAGATCCTTTTTATAAAAAATAATAATAATGATTATTTATTATTTCTTTCTTCCCTGAAGAAGTCACCCAATGTGGTGACGAAATATTGGAAAGAAAGAAATAATAAATAATCATTATTATTATTTTTTATAAAAAGGATCTTGAACTCGATTTTAAAGAATAATATAGTAAAAATTAGTACAAAAATAGTAAAGTGGGATTAAAAACCGTTTTTCTACTAACTTTTTTTCTGAGTGTAGGCGCCGTGTATATTCATTTAGCTTTGGCACTGATTTGGCTGATTGGCCGGGCTTCACATACGATTTCTTGCGGTTGTTGTTGTAATGGGTCGACTCTACATCGCTAGTAATGATTCGATGCAAAACTGACTTCTTTCAAGCAGCATTTCAGACATGCAAATTCATCTTTCAACGTCTCTCGACTTCAACTCGTGTGGTACCCAATATCCTTTTATTATTGGATGAATCCTGCTGCTTGCAAACGTTTTAAAATTGCAGCATGAGCGACTTCCATTGATTTTGTAAGTTCTTCTCGAGTTTGACAACAATCTTAATCGAGTAATGCGTTCAATTTATCATCTTCGAACTTTTTTTCTGTGGCGTCAAAATCACCACTTCTGAACCGCACAAGCCATCTTTCGCATGTTGAAATCGAAGGAAAATATTCAGGATGAGCTTCGGTGAACAATCGATTTGCTTCAGCTGCACGACGCTTTGCCTAAGCCGATCATATTTTTCTGCCTGGGGTGTTATAGAATGTTACACAAAAACAATTTTAAAATCAAAATTATTAATTTATTATTTTTGAGAAGATATTATTTTAAAATGAAGCTATTTGTTCTTGGATCTAAAGTTTTTTGACTTTTACAATGTGGCAATCTTACATTTATAGAATTTATAAATGAAATAAGTTCAATCATCGAGAAATTCATGGTCAACCTACGTTATACAGGGTGACTTAATAGATAATAAAGTTGTTTGGATTTTTGCTCGAAATTTAAATCGACACATTTAATGTTAAGTTTCTAATTAGATAGAGAAATAACATGAATAAAGCTCATTATTTTCTTCCTTAGATTAATATTTATTTAATTGTCTGTGACTCACCCTATAGAAAGCAGAACAAGGTTGCATTTTACATGTATTTTGCGAAAACTTAATCGATGCAAGAAATACAGAAAAAAGTCAAACTACATAATTAGGGTAGAGAATAAATATTTTAGCGACTATGAGCCGATTTGACGCTTTATGTTTATTTTCTTTTGGAAAAAATGTTTCGGTCATAGTTCTAATTTCTAACTTTAACAAAGCGTCAAAATTTTTCAAAAATTGTCTGCATATTATTTTTGATATCTTTAACATTTCTGCTTGGGTACATAATGTATTTTTTGTGTTAAAAGCAAAAGAACATGATAAAAAAAGTTCCAAGTGTTGTAAAAAACTGGTGTAATTTTCTAGTTGACACCATGAAATGATGTTAAGAGGACCTTGAAAAATGATTGTTTTAGAATATTATTTTTAGAAATTTTTTGAATTATGATCACCCTACATTTGTACTAAGAAAAATATGAAAACAATTGTACAGCTTTTAAGCAACTAATGCTTTAATTTTAGTTTTTAACATTAAGGTGGTCCTGAAATGGCGAGTTGTCGACTTTCAATGTTGTTCCACATGGAAATTTCATATTTTCATTGAAAAAAGTAAACTTGTGTCAAATGGCGTAATGTCGTATTCGATTTGCAGAACGCGTTCGTCGTGAGACAAATGAGTTACATATATATATATTTTGTTATTGGATTTTCATTCGATTAATACAAAATGTGATCTGAAAACACCACCTTTTAGAAAGTACCTAAAATACTTGACATTTCTCTGGCTCAGCAAATGATTCTGAAGGTCCATAATTTAGAGTTCAATTTTAAAGCTAATACATGAAAAATTAAATATTAAATGTATTTGTTTTGGTTTGTAAACATCTTAAAACCGTAGACAAATACAATAAAAATCAAATGAAGTAAAATAAAAAAAAATCTCAACAGACATTAACTAAGATCTTGAACCAAAATCGTGTTTTTCTAACTTGTTTAGATATTTATTCAATTTGTTCTTCAAATCATCATACGGCATTGAGGTGGTGACGTATCGACCAATACATACATAAACATCGACTTAGACGAAAAAAACATGAGATTTTAATAAAATCTTTTAACACACATGCAATGAAATGTATTAGAAAAACACCATTGACAGAACAAAAATTCTTGTAGGCAACTTCAACTGCAGAGTTAATCTATATAGTTAGTAATGATATATCATTACCAGAGCAGTGACTTTCATGCAAATGAAGCTCAACCCAGTAACAAATTTATTGGTTTTTTGGAAGCAGGTTGAAGCAAATGCGCTGAAGTAAGTGCATACTTTTATATCATACTAAGACGTAAATCTTTTAAATTATTTTCATATAAAATATAAAAAAATGAAGTGCTTACTGTTTTCCCTTACAAGGATGTAGGTTGTAAGCAGCTTATCCATTCCCCTTGCAAGGATGCAGGTTGTATTGCAGAAAATGGCAACCGAGTAAATGACGATTGCTTTAGGTGTTCTTGATTGTGTTTAATTGTTTGTAAAGAGTAAAGACGCGTTGCGCTAAGGTAAATGTAAGAGCCAATTTAGACGGTTACTTTGTTGCATGCAATTATAGCGTACAATTTTTGTTTATTGGCGAACGGGGTAGACAAGCAAGCGCGGTAACAAAAAAGCACGGTTTTCGTTTTTCGTGCATCTCTTTGTTATTTCTCTTTCGCATTCATATGTATTTTTTTTGTTACTTTACTCACATTCAGTTTTAGTGCAATAAAAGTCAACGTATAAATAGGTATAACATTGAAAGCAACTTTGAAAAAGGAATTAAGAAAATTGCATGCAATCAATTGCATCGTAAAAATTGGCTCTAAATAATAAAATAAATAAATATGTGAATGAATATAATCCTTAACAGATACAACTACTGCGAAACATGAAAAATGAGCTTACTGTAAGTCATGAAATTACAGCTTTATATATGTGCTAAAACACGCGCTTATTTTTTTTATTTTTTTAGTGCTTCCAAATGGGAATTCGCCATATAAAAATCATAACATAAGCAGGTTTATAAGGGATTATTTTCATGTATTTTACTACAGGCCTGTTTACAAGTAAACACCATTTTTTTTACTGGGTTGTAGCCTAAAAACATTGTTAGTAACCGAAACGATGCGGTTATGGGTAAGGGTAACACTATTTTGGGTTATTTCGGCAACGGTATATTAAGGATCACGGTATTTTGGTTATTTCGGAAACAACATTTTAAGGCTAACGAAATTTCAGTTATTTCGGTAACGGTTCTGCGGCAATAAAGGGGTCAGTTGAAAATTAGGACCTGTCCCGTTTCAAAAATACATATCACGAGATAGGTCAAAAGAGGACCGAATCCTAAAGTACCTACCACGTGACGGGCTTAAAAGTTATAACAGTCCTGTGACATGTCACAGAGGGCAATTGACCCGCTCCTAGGACAAGCCTATATTAAAGTGACCGGTCCCTATCACAATGAACCGGTCACGGGACGTGTCCTGCAATCAAATTTCATTAATTTGTATATAAAGGGTGGTTAAATTTTAATGGCCGATGTTGAATGTGAACCACACCTAAACGTCAAGTTTTTTCTGCATTTCATTTGACATTTCTCAATTTCAGACTAACTCTATTTGAACCATGGAAAGATACACAATCCAGCAACGCGTTAAAGTTATTCAGGCTTATTATGAAAATGGGCGTTCAAATCAAAATGCACTTTGTGATTTTTTTGGTCAGCATAATCGACCAAATGTGTCCACAATCGGGATAATCGTGCACATATTTCTGCAAATCGGGCCTGTAGGAAATGAGAAAACACCTGTGTATGCTCGTTTAGTTCGTTCTTCAGAAAAAATTGCTGTTGTTCGCGATAGTGTGGCAGAATAGCCGTCAACCTCGACTCGCCGTCGGTGTTCGCTATCGCGAGATCATAACGGAATTCTTGAAGCCAGAAACTGATGATATGGATGTGCACGATATGTGGTTTCAACTTGCCACACAGCTAACGAAACAATGGCTCTTTTGCGCGACATATTCAATGGTCGTGTTATCTCACGTGGTGGCGATGTCAATTGGCCACCAAGATCATGTGATTTGACACCGTTGGTCTTTTTTCTTTGGGGTTATTTGAAAGAAAAGATGTACGTTGATAAGCCAGCAACTATTCAAGAGCTAAAGGATGAGTTAATTCGGCACATTAACGGCATATAACCTCAATTATCCCTCAGCGTCATCGAAAATTTGGACCATTGTTCTTGTATACCAACGACTTCAGATAACCCCAAAGGAAGAAGTCCGGGACAGAGGTGTAGTTGGCCAAGCTGAATCACTAAAACTTGAGATTACACGCGCTGAGAAGGCATTCTTCAAAACACGCATTGTGCCGCGTGTAGTATAACAATTGACACCGTCCTGTTAGAACCACTTGTCCTCCAAATCCAGATTGTAAACTACCGATAAGAAAAATTTTGTCAGCATGAATTAGTTTCAGTAACCTTTGATGGGGTGTAATGGTGCTTCGTGAACTATACGTGGATTTTCCGTCCCCTCGAACCAAGAATTTTGATTATTGACATGGCCGCTGACGAGCCTCGTCGCTCATGATCAATTTTGGTGAGAATCATATACTTCGTCGTTGAGTTTAAAAATCGTACAGAGATTTATTGTTCAAACAACTAAACTGGCAACACTGCATCAACTATATTTAAAGTTTTTGAACACTTTTGCAACTTCGAAAATGTTGCCATTTTACCTAAACGTGTTGCCGCTGAAGTCTGCTGATGTTGAAATTTTCAAAGATCAACTCTAACCCTCTGTATGTTAAATCCCAATATACCATATAGCAATCAAACTGCAATACAACTTGAGAATAAGCTTATATAAATAGTGTGTTTTAAGCTTTTCTTAATTTCGTTTATTATAATGTTTATAAATTCACAAGCAGTATTTAACAATGCTTGAGAAAACATTAAATACATAACTTTTTTCTAAAGTATGCTTATAAACAACGCAGTATGACGATTGAAATAGAAATATTTTTCAATACATTCTAGTCTTGTTGTCTTTGTTCTACGCTTATAAAATTTGTCAAAAGTGTTTTGCGAGTACATTTGGTTGTAAATATTATAAAGTGAACGTGCAATTGCATTTTAAATTGATTTATTTTTATAATAATTTTTATTTATGGTTAAAATTAATTATTATTATTTATATTTAAAATGAATTATTATCTTTTATATTTAAAATGAATAATTATTTTTTATATTTAAAATTAAAATAAAAAATAATATATTATATGTGAAGCTTATTCTACAATTATCTAAAAAACCTTATAAATATATTGAGTCAAATAAGCTTTTCTATACGCAAGTTAATACAATATTCTTTTTGTAAGCTTATTCTACAATTGCAAGAGTAAGCTTATAGTAATCATACACACATAATATTTTCACGGGGGTTCCGTTTTAATTTTTCTACAATTGTTACGATAGCCTTTTTTAATATATTCGCAAGTCTTTTTCAAGCTTAAGGCTTGTGTTTGTAAGCTTATAATAATATTATTCTCAAGTCATTTGGTATGTTGGGATACTTTTTGGGCAAAATTACGCCATTTGCAGTCTAAAAAACACAAATTTTCAATATTTTCTCATAAATTGGTCCATACAAGAGAATCAATTTTTACGATGAGACTTTAATTGACATTAAAATATTAAAAATTTTTTAATTTCGTAAGTCTGTCTTTTATTTTAAATATTTTGCAGGGGATTTAAAAAAACATTGTGACTAGTTTTTTTAAATTTTTGCTAAGAGATTTGGCTTTGGCTTTGTAAACAAATTATTTTAAGATATCTTTGTTTTATTTTTTTAAATGCATTTTAAAAAACTTCGAATCTTAAGGCTTTCTTAAAAGCCTTTAAGGTTTTAAGGCTTTCGAAAAAGTCTTTTTATTATAAATGCTTTTGTGTTATATCGATCTTTAAAAACATATTTTTGCAACGATTAACTGATTGAACTATACCTATTTTTAAATGAATGAATTAATGAATGAATGAATGAATGAATGAATAACATTAACGAAATTTCAAAATTCTATATTTATCTATTATTATGTTAACTTTAATTCGATTTTTTTTTTAACAATTTGTTAAAAATGTTTGAAAAATCTAACTTTAAGTCTTACATTGTTAAATAACCACTGGACAAAAAATTAAAACACACACCTCCATAAAAAAAGCTAAATACAATGATAATTGTGATGACGATGATGACTAAAGTTGAGTTGATGAAAAAAATCTCAAGAAAAAGACGTGGGGTGCTTCAAGTAAATTGCAATTTCAACAAAATTGTAGTAAAATATGTGCACAAAAAAAAAAAAAAAAACTTCAAAATAATTGAAACATTTAAAATTTATACAACAACATATTTGACAAATGTTTTTAAATATCACAAGTGGCAACAACTTTCACAAATCACGATGAAACATTTAAGAAAAATCTAAAATATTTTAAAGGTGATTAAATTTTAAGGGCCGATGTTGATTTTGAATAAAACACAAATTATTTCTTTTTATTATGATAATATGGTATGGTTCAATTATGTATGGAACAAAATATCGGGTAAATGGACGCCCATATCTCGGCGGCACACCTCCATCCGATCGTCCAAATTTTCGATGACGCTGAGGCATATTTGAGGTTCTATGCCGTTAATGTGCCAAATTATCTCATCCTTTAGCTCTTGAATTATTGCTGGCTTATCGACGTACACCTTTTCTTTCAAATAACCCCAAAGAAAGAAGTCCAACGGTGTCAAATCACATGATCTTGGCGGCCAATTGACATCGCCACCACGTGAGATAACACGGCCATTGAATTTGTCGCGCAAAAGAGCAATTGTTTCGTTAACAGTGTGGCAAGTGGCACCGTCCTGTTGAAACCACATATCGTCCAGGGTCATATCCTCAATTCCAGGCCACAACAAGTTCGTTATCATTTCGCGATAGCAAACACCATTCACGGTAAATGCTTGGTCGACCTCATGACACACTATCGCGAACAACAGCAATGTTTTTCGCAGAACGAACTGGGCGAGCATGCACTGGTGTTTTCACAGACCCGGTTTGCTGAAATTTGCCCACAATTCTTCCGATTGTGGACACATTTATTGTTATTATTATTATGCTGACCAAAATAATCACGAAGTGCACGAAATGCATTTTGATTTGAACGCCCATTTTCATAATAAGCCTGAATTGAGTTAGTCTGAAATTGAGAAATGGCAAATGAAATGCAGAAAAAAACTTGACGTTTAGGTGTGGTTCACATTTAACATCGGCCCTTAAAATTCAAACACCCTTTAAATTCACTTTTAATTTCATTTGCAGACAATTTCCTTACAAAAATCATTGTCATTTCAGAATGTTGGATTTTTTTAGTAAATTTATTTGCACATAGTGAACTGAAAAAAATAACAAAAATAAAAAATCTGTTAGTTCTTCAACTCTATCAAATGGCAATTTGGTAAAGTACTTGACACACTCAGTTGTGAAAAAAAAATTGTGTTGTTTATTCTTGTATTCTGGAAATTTGCTCAAGTGAGTGAATGAAGTGAGTAAATGTCTTTTCATTGAACAATTTACGCTGCTGCATCTACACATCTTAAGCGTAAATTGCTTAGAAAAAATATGTTTTTTTTACTTTTTTTTCGACTGACAACATTGCTTAACGTATTTCACTTCTATCACATTATTATTGTAAAGCTGAGATGATTCTGCTGTTGCAATTGAGTAAATATTTGTAGCAAACCATATTAAAGAATATTTATGTATGCATGTTGCAATAGCAGCTGTAAGTACTTGAAATAATAAATCAATGATTTAAGAAATCATTTTTCATTTTAATATAAGAATTTCAAAAAAAAACATTATTATTTTTACTAAAATTGGGGTATGGAAAATCCATGCATAATTCATAAAGTTCCATGGTGTGCAGTTACGTCTGAAAAAATGATGGGTCCTTATTTTTTCGAAGAAATTGACGGCAAATCTATTAAGAACGGCGACTGCCATACAGCCATTCTGACTGAATTTTTCTTACCAAGTGTAGTACAGGCAACACAACGCGTGTAATCTCGTGTTTTCGTGATTTGGCTTGACCAGCTAAATCTCCCGATTTTAATGTCCCGTACTTCTTTCTCTGGTAATATTTCAATTCGTTGGTGTACGCGAATAAGACCCGCACTTTAGCTTGATCAGCTAAATCTCCCGATTTAAATGTCCCGTACTTCTTTCTCTGGTAATATTTCAATTCGTTAGTGTACGCGAATAAGACCCGCACTTTAGAGGAGTTAAAAATTGATCATGTTACACCGCAAATGCTGCGCACAGTTATGCAAAATGTAATTAAAAAGAGCCGAAATTTGCATCAACGCCTACGATGGTCGTTATTTGGACATAATTTTCCACAATTAATTGATAAGTCCGTGACTTTTCGAACTTCCCTCGTAGTAATATGAAATGCAACACTGCTCCCATCAAGTACCACCTTTTAATAGACTACTGTCAAATTTTGAGCAAGTTCCGTCATTAACTTTGCGTTTAACAGCTGTTCAAAACATACAACCTCGTGGATTTTTTAAAAAAATGGAAAAAAGTAAATTTCGAGTGCTGATTAAACATTATTTTTTGCAAAAAAAAAAAACGTCAATCAAACCAAGAAAAAGCTTGATAAATACTATGGGGACTCTGCACCATCGATTATATACCCGAAAATGTCGAAAAAATCCACAATATGGTGTTGGCCGATCGAAGTGTAAAAGTGCGTGAGATTGTTAATGCCATAGGCATTTCATATGGCAGTGTGGTTTCGATTTTAAATTATCAGTTGGATTTAAGAAAGCTGTCTGCAAGATGGGTGCCGCGTTTGCTCTCAATTGACCATAATGCACGGGTGCACACGTGTGTTGTCTCAATGGCAAAATTTTATGAATTGGGCTACACTCAGAAAAAAAGTTAGTAGAAAAATTTGTAAACGGTTTTCAATCGCACTTTACTATTTTTGTACTGATTTTTAGTAAAAAATTATTATTTAGCAAATCTTTTTGCTATTTACATTTTACAAATTACAGAATTTTCACAGAATATTTACAAATTTTTGTTGCTAATTTCAGAAATTATTTTACAAATTTTTGAAAACCAATTTGCTAAAATTAGCAAATGTTATTTCTAATTAAAACTTACACCTACAAACTTAAATTTCCCTAAAATGTTACATATATTAAAAAAGGGATCGGAAGTGAAGATACCAACTCATGTCTAAAAAGAGGACATCCACTTAAAATAGCACTAAAAAGGTTTTTAAGTTCTAAAAATCCGCCCTAAAAACAATTAAAATTTAACCTAAAAAGTAGAAAAAAAAATTTACCAAAATATTTTTCAAAACAGAAATTACCAAATTAAAACAAAATGATTAATTCGTTTTTTAAAAAATATATTCAAAATTTTTGATGCTCGATACGAAAAATAAATTCAAAGCTTTTTACTAATATTAATAATATTTAGTAGCAAACAGATTTTAAATTCCACTTCCGTCAGCAGACATGTGTTGCTAAGATTAGCAAAAAATACCGCTGGGCTCAAATTAGCAGAATTTCCCGTAATAACAGCAAAATTTTCAGTTGCCATTACAGACTTTTTTTGGTGAGTGTACGAATTGGTACCTCATCCGCCATATTCTCCGGATTTAGTTCCCAGTGACTATTTCCTATTTCCAAACCTAAAGATATGGCTCGGTGGAAAGAGATTTAGCTCCAACGATGAAATTATTGATCAAACAAATGCCTATTTTATGGACCTCGAATTGAGCTAAAAGGAGATTATGTTGAATTTTTTTTTTTTTTTAAACTGTGTTTCATTCAAAAAGTCACGGACTTATTGATCCGCCCTCGTAATCTGTTAAAAACCATATGAATTTTCACTTTAAACAGCACTTATAGAAAAAGAAAATCAGTTTTCAAAAACTACTAGATTTTGGTTAAAAAGATTTATTATAATATCAAATATTTATTGTTTTTACTAAACATTTACAATAATGTTATTGTATTTTATAAAATCTAACATTTAAAAAAAAAAATCACCTTGCAGCTTAAACTTTATTTTTGTTTCTATCAAGTACATTAATTTTATGCATATTTAAGCATAAAAATTTATTAAAACAAATATTAATTATTTTCAAATAGTATTCAATTTCAGTTCAAATTGATGTTCTACTAATACATTAATTTTAAATTGAATTTATTTACAAAACTGCTCTGCCCATAATGACCTTGAAATGAGATAACAAACAAAGCACGCACAATACTCATATACACTACCAGAGATACGAGTGAATGAATATACCAGCATGAGTTCAAATTCAAAAGATTGAAACACACAAAAGCTAAAAAAAAACTGCAAGTTAAAATCTTGAACCCGATCTTGAGTAATGTACAAAAAAATAAAAATATATGTTTTCAATGTACCTTGTATGGAAAACAAAAACCATAAAAATCAAAAATTCGTAGACCAACTTGACGACCACAATGATGCCGTTAATAAGACGACTTTACTCGAAACAGCTGAGTGAGTAACTTGAGTTAACAATAGTTAAGAATCGATATACGACAACAAAGACAGGTTTTTTTTTTAAATTTTTTTTCTTAACTTTTCTGTGTTTAGAGCCTGTTCTAGTATAAAAATAATTAAATAAACTGAGCATAGCATTTGCAACAAACATGAGACTATATTTAACATGCTTGTCTGTGCGTAATTATAAAAAACAACTTTTTTTTAAATGATTAAATGCAACAATGTTAAAAGTTTATAAGAGTTCAAAAGTCTCTGAATGTAAACAAAAATTTGTAATCCTCTAAATATTAACATACATTGACTTTTGGCATAGAATTTAGGAATTAAAATTATAGTTAGACTCTGGCATAAACTTAATTACCCTACACTAGGAATACTAATTGGCATAGACTTTTTAAAATCCCGTGATTCGGGATTTAAAAATTTATAAACGGGATCTCAGGGCGGATAGATATTTATTTATTTAAATTATTATTTTATATAAAATATGTTGGGATCTTGAATTAATAATGAGCGCTTTTTTCGAAATCTTCGGATTTATTTAGCAAAAATGGTAAGAAATATATTATCGTATTCAAAGCATCGCCCATCGCTGGTCACACCTTGTTTTCTAATTTTTCTGACAATTTTTGGAAACCAGTTCGGAAGAACGACACGAATTTTGAAGCAACCAATTCATTGAAAAAATTTTTTGCACTGTTTATATGAAGTAAACTTCTGCTGGGACGGGCCATATGTCATCGACCGAAATAAGTAGTAGTCGGGTGAAGCGATTTCTGGAGAATTCGCAACTTGTGTCCGAGCGTTGTCATGCTGCAAGATCACTTTGTTGTGCCTTTCTTTATATTACGGACGTTTTTGCTTCAGCGCGGCTCAAACGCTTAAGTGAAGTCCGATTGCATTCCCCTGTAATAATTTCATAAGGTTTGAGCAGCTTGTAGTACAGAGTTAATACAGAGCATAAGCTTCATGCTACGTATGAAGTATGTTGATGGCTGTCCCGGTAAAATCCATGACTTTGCGCTTGCGGTTGCCGTAATGGATCGACTTTTTATCAACAGTCACAATGCGATGCAAAAAAACTTTCTTTTTTTTTGGCATTCCAAGGAGTTGTTTTCACAAGCGAAAAATAGTCTTTTGACGTCGCCCGGCTTCAACTCGTATGATAGCCTAAAGCGTTTGCTGACTTTTGACTAATCCTGGCATTCGTCCATATAGAACAATGATTCCCAAATTTCTTCTTCAAACTTTTTGGGTCTTCGAATTCAAAATCACCACTTTTAAAGCCACCAAACCACCTCCGTCAAGAATGTTCAGATAGAACATGCTCGGCGTGGAAGTTTTTCACTAAAATTCGATGATCCTCGGCCGCGCTTTTTTTCATATTAAAGTAATGAAGATAAAGTCCCCGCGAAAACCCTATATCTGGTTCGGAATTCGACATGTTCGAGACAATATTTACTATTGTTGTTTACATTTGAACCAAATGCCACAAGCTCAATCACAATATGTTTTTGCGGCAAGACATTGGAAACTGGAATATTGGCGGCCTCTTGTGTGAAATGTTCATTATTAATTCAACATCCAATATAATGGGTGATTTTTAAAGAGCTTTCGGATTTGATTTAAAAAACACATCAAATTTAGAGAAATGTATGAAATCTTTATTTGAATCGATTGATTTCATGTGAATATTGACCGCGGCTGGGCCTCAAATGCTTCATACGCTGGGTCCAATTTTGGCATATTCTCTCCAACATATCGGCCGCTATCTCATGAATATATTCTTAAATATTGGCTTCCAGTGCGTCTACCATTGCAGGCTTGTCCCTATAGACCAGTGGTCGGCAGAAAGAGAGAATATGAATGTATTGGTGTTTTACACCGTAAGAAATTATTTTACCTTTCTAGATAAATGAATGAATGAATAAATTAATAAATGAATTAATCGTTAAGAGAATGTCCGTATTCATTGAATTAAAATAGTTAAAATAGTTCATGTTTTTGTTTTCTCTGTTATAAAAAATAAAAATAATTTTTTCATTGCATACAAGGCACTCTGCCTCTATTAATATATTTAAAGAAAATAAAAATAGTTCTTCCCACACAACGTTCCACATTTTTAATTTAAAATGTTAACGGAAAACAAAATTAATACTTACAATAAAAAAATAAATATCTATAAGAAAAAAAAAACAAATTTTTAGAGTGTACTTTATTTCTTCAACAAAGTGGCATATACTTGCACTGTTAAAATTTAGCATGCTACTGAATAAAATAATTGTATTTGTTGTGCTCTTAGCTGTGATATTTGTTGACGTTCGTGTTGTGTACGTGTAAGTAGCCGATTGTGTTCGGCCTCTGTGTGCTATGATTGCCGATCAGCATAGACCCACAAAAAATAATCTAAAGGCGACAAATTGACCGGCACTAAACGTGAAATAATCTGTTCACCGAACTCGTCTCTCAATCGGGTCATTGTTTCGCGTGCTGTGTGGCATGTGGCACGTTCTTGTTAAACCTAATATCAGCCAAGTCCAGCTCTTCCATTTTGGGCAAAAAAAAAAGTTTGTAATCATCGCACGGTAGTGCTCGCCACTCACAGTAAAGGTACGGTCCAATGATGCCACCGGCCCATAATCCGGCAATGCTTCTTCACACTAAATACGGCAGTTTTGTACACATTCAATCAGAAATGGGAAATGACCATAAAATGGGAGATGTCGATTCATGGTTAAATTATAGACTAAACTGAACATGTTTGACAGAATGATAGACGAAAACAGCTGAGCTGCCAAAAACAGTGTTGCCAAAAAGAAAATTGCTAAAGAATCACCCTTTATTATAAGTTTACCCAAAGGTTATTAAAATTAAATTTTTTTTCCATAGTTGATCTCTTTAATACTCATATGTATGAAAATGTATTCTTAGTCTGGATCGAGATCACAGAATTTTTTTTTCTTTTTTATACACATGTCTTTAATATTAGCTAATTTTACTGATTTGGACACACGGTAATAAAGGAAGAATGAAAAAAACACAGAAATAGTAAATTTCGTCTGAACTCAATAATAAAAAATCAACTGTGTAGCACAAATGGCTTTTTCCTTTGATTTGTGAGTTAAATAGGGATATTTATAATTGTCACTTTCAGGGGCACGATGAATGTTGATGAGGGTCGTAGTGGACCAAAAAAAATCATTCCATTCGGCTTGTGTCTAATAACTTTTTCTGTGTATTCTACTATACTAAATGAAAATAAGAAAATTTTTTAATTTGAAGGTAAAAAATTTTTTCTATGATCTCGATCCAGACTAAGGATACATTTTCATACACTAAAGATTATTATTTAAATTATTTGTAAAAGCATTTCCAAATAAAGAGTTAAAAAGTTAAATTAAATTTATAGAAAAAAATCGTACCAATCGCCCTTGACATAGAAAAAATTCTTTATTGTTTAGTATTTGGAAGAAGTACATCAACAGATAATGGTTTTTATGGATTTAATTTCTATGTAAAAATAACCTTTCATTTAAGTGTTTAAGGATGTTTAAAGATTCTGAGACAAAAGGAAGCTCAGAATTTTAATAACATCGTATATTGTACAATTTTCAGTCAAGTATTAACTTTTCGCAAAAAATATGGTTTGGCCAAAAAATATTTTTACTTTATGAATAATAATTGCTTAAAACTTATGAAAATATTATAAATAATCAGTTAAGCGGTTAAAATATAGAGGTTTTTGACATCAATTATTATATAATAACAAGATTTTAAAATTTAAAGCAGACAACCTTTTAAAAAGTATTCAATCCTAAATATTATTGACCACCAGTTATTAAAAAACTAGAATAGAATTTTAAAGGCATATTCATACAGGAAATGGTTTCCAGTTTTTGTTGCGAATTTTGTCTGTTTTTTTTTAACAATGTAGATTACTGGTTTCCGAAATCCGCCTGGTACACTCTTTTGCTTTTGCATAACATTTTTCAAGATTTTTTTTTTGAATTCAATAAAAAAAATTTCCTTTGTATAAAACTTTTAAAAATTTGTATAGGATTTTTTATTGGTATAAAAACTTTTTAAATGCGAAATATTTATATGTAGTTCATTCATAAATAAAAAAAAAAAACATTTAAAAACTAGTGTTATTAAATATTTTTTATTGTTTTAATTGCTTTATACAATTTCTTTTTTTTTGTTTGTTCTTTACAGATCCTTGTTTGTACATTATGCGTTTTGCCAATAAATTGCAGTTTGGCGCTAAAACACATGAAGTATCAATGACCGCATTGCGTATCGTTCAACGTATGAAAAAAGACTCCATACATTCAGGAAGAAGGCCAACTGGTTTATGTGGTGCTGGTAAGTTGTTCATTCTCTCTTTTGTTTTACAATTTTAAATTGATTTTTTTATTATATTATTTACATCCTGGCTGTTTGGTTTTAATTGGCTAAAGAATTGAGTGATTTAAAAAAAATTTGTAATTGTTCTTACTTATGTGCATGCTGTTGTAACACAATTATGTGAAAACAATCAATCAATTTTGCGACGATGTATACAGCTATCCTCAAGTGTTTAAAAGTTCGATAAAAATAGATTCAAATGCTGATAATTGATAAATCTCAAAAAATGGTTTAAATTTTGGTGAAGTAAAATTTATGAATTTTATGAAGTTTGACAGATTTCTTGTCCTCTTAACTGCGATGATAGACACACCTAATGTTGGACCACTGAGTGTAATAATTATTCTAAATTTTTAAAATTAATCGTTTTTGGGGATCGCAAAAACTAAAATTTACATCAAATACTGGCATCTCAGGCTCCGAAAATGTGACGAACGCAAATCATTCGAAATTTCCAAATTTGGCCTGACTGAAACAGTCATAGAGCTAATACTTAATAGAAATCTTTGAATTAAAAACAAGTATAAACATTAAATTAGGATTAACCGACTTCTTCGTACAACAAAATAAGTTGAAAAAACATTGTCGATGTGAAAAATAATTGTTGTAGGTTTTGAGTGTAAAAACAACCTAAATGGTGAACAAATTTTTTGGAAGTGAAAAAATTTTTGTGTTGAAAATTTTTTTATTCACCAAACGGTAATATGAGATTGTACTAAAATACACAAATTTGTATAGAAAAATTAGAGGTGCCTTCACATTTTATTTTTTTGCCGCTGAAACGATTTAACTGATTGCTAGATCAGCTAAAAAGTACATAAGAGTTATGAAAATACATATATGCTTTTTAGGGTCTTAGACCGTTAATTCGTTGAATTACAAATTTGAATGAGGATTTAAAATGTAAAAAAAATTAGTAAATTTGTGGGGAGTGGGGTAAACCTTCTCATACATACATATGTATATCATTATCTTCCAAAAACAATAAAATTATAATATTAATAAATTTTAGTTAATTTTATAGGCTTTTTAAACACCCTTTTTTAATGACCTTGCCCGATCTATGAACAACACATGAACATTATTTTAAAGTCAATATATGTTTAACTTTTTTTATTACAAATATTCTTAAATCAAACAAAACTATGTGAGTCTTAAGGCTCCATTTGCCATACATAACGTGACGTATCTCTATATCGCTCATTTACTTTAAGGCTGTCATAAGTCGAAAATTGTGATTTTTCAGTTAATGATGCAGAAATATGGGTAACTCCATAATCTAAAACATATCAAAAAATGGTATTGATATCTCTTTCTCTCATATCAATAGTATTTTGTACTTTACCCAATAGTTAAACTAAATTGAAAATTAAAAACGCGTTTTCTGCAAAAAAAGTCTTAAAGTAAATGGTATATGGTTGTATTTTTTTAACTCTTTCATTCGTTCTAGCTTTATTGTAGGGAAATTATCATGTTGAAATACCAATAGAGCCTTAACGGATTGATCAAGAGAACTGAAATTTTGTGACCATGTAGCTAAGGAGAAATTTACTATGTAACAGATCAACATGTACTCGGGAAAATTTATAATTTTTCATTGATTTATGAATATTTTAAAAAAAATTTGACATATGTTAGCTTAAAAAAGAGTTTCGTATATGGGGTATGGTCTAATGAGATCAGTTTAATTTCACCTCTCCACAATTTCCCTTAATTTAATAATTGTTACATGACTATTCATAATTTTCAAAATCCATTTTTGAATATATTGTCGTCAACATTTTTTTATGCTTGAGGCCACCTGTGTTACTACGCCTCACAGTTAGACTTGTAGGTGGCAGGCAAGTTATTTTTTTTGGTTTATAAAAGTTCATCGACCTTCCGATATCAGTTTCCGATATCGTGATATTCAACTAAATTGCTAAAAAAAAAAAACACACACACAAAAATTATCATAAAAATAAATTTAAAATAACCGTAATTTTTTGTTGCAAAAATGTTTTAAATACCGTTATCCATTAAAAAGTTATAACCGAAATAATCATAATATCGTAATCTTCACCACTAACTGTATAATTTTTGATCGAATATGAAAAACTCCTTAATTTTAACCAGTATTAGCAAACAAAGGCGTTTAAATTCCGTCACCGTTTCAAGCCCTTCTCATTTAACTACCGTTGTTGTTAAAATACCGTTATCGAAATGATTGAAATACGTTACCCTCAAAATGCAGTTACTCAAATAACTGGAATACCGTTTTCCTTAAAAAACCCATTTAAGAAATAAATAAAATTTTTGCCATTAAATATCGTAATTTTTTATACAGACCGTACCGTATGGCTACTGAATAAAATAAAATACAGTTACCCTAAAAAAATAGTTCTCACAAATATTTGTATTTTGCACACGAATTTGGCCAACATTTTGAAATCGTTGTATTACATTTCGGGATATATAAACAATTTAATTTCCCTTTGAGTTTTCGGTGATCATGGTTTTGTATCACTCGCCAGTAACTGTGTTACCCACGGCGACCTCGAACAAAAACTAAGTCCCGATGACACCTCCGGTGTAAATAGCGCTCAATGCAGTGACTTTGAGTGGATGTATGTGAAGGATACGTATATTGCCAGTGTCCCAGAAAAGCAAATTTTGTTTATTTACGTTCAGATGAAAATTTGTACAAAATTATTCGGTAAAAAAAATAGTCACGAGTATTTCGCGTTCTTGAGGAGTATAGCGTTCAATGGGTTATCCAAGTGTATTCAGTTTATCTCACAAATATTTACACAAAATTGACAGTTACCGTCATTCTGAAAAGTTATAGCATCTTCCGATGCAGTAATATCTTGCTTCCAAATAGTCAAAAATTACTTAATTTTTGGCCTTTGCTAGCTTTTTCTTGTCAAAACGCATATACAAGCAAAAACTAGTTTTGTATAAAAACTAGGTAGTTTTTGCTCAATCTAAATGTAGTTTAAAGTGTTTTATAGAAATAAATAAATTAATAAATAAATAAAACAAATATAATTGGATTAACAATATAAATACCATTCAAGCTCCTAATATCTCCCTTCATTTTAATTTCTAGCTCTTCTTATAGCTGCCCGAATGCATGAATTTAATCGTACCACTGTTGATATTGTGCGTATTGTAAAAATTCATGAATCCACTTTGCGTAAAAGACTGACTGAATTTGCGGACACACCTTCAAGTGCATTGACACTTGACGAATTTATGTCGGTAGATTTAGAGGCGGAACAAGATCCACCTGCATTTAAGGCGGCCAGAAAGAAGGATCGTGACCGCATTAAAGAGGTAAAGAGCAATGAATTTCAAAAGTTGTTTTTCAATTTTTTTTTTTTAATTATAAAATGTAACAATTTTTAGATTGGTGAAGGTGAATTGACTGAACTACAAAAAGAAATTGAAATTCAATTAGAACAAGATGTCAAACGATCCCACAAAAGTGCCAACAAACGTTTGAAGGGTGGTAAAGATGAATTTGAAGATCAAGAGGCGGCAGAATTTATTGAAAAATCTAGCATGGAAGCCATACACGAATGTTTCGCTGAAAATCCCGATTTAGTTCGAGCTTCTTCTAAGAAAATAGTGATAGAAGGTCTTAAACCCGACATTGAATCTATGTGTCGTCCCACAGCAAGTGAATTGGAAGAATTGGAAAATGCTAAAACTAAGTCCGAAAATTGTGAATTGGACTTGGAGGGTTTGGACGATGAAGAAATCAATAATTATATATTAACCCATGAGGAGGCAGATCGTAAAAATTCCATGTGGAAGGCTCTGAATGCTGAGTATCTTAAAGAAATGAAAGAGAAAGAAGAAAGACTTGCCAAGGAGAAGGAGGAGGGAAAGCCAGAAAAAAAGAAACGTAAATCAAGAAAAAAAATGATTGGTCCTTCAACAACAGCCGGAGAGGCCATTGAAAAAATGTTACAAGAAAAGAAAATCTCAACAAAAATTAATTATGATATTTTAAAAACACTAACAGAGGCTGGTCCTAGTACAAGTGCAGTCAGTGATGAAATGAAAAATGTTAAAGAAGAAAAAACTAAAGAAGACAGTACACTTCAAGAGAATAATAAAGAATTGCCAGTTATTGTGGAAACAGAACCCATTAAAACGAAAAATAGGTAAGAACAAATATTTATTAAAATTATCAGGAATATCATAAAACTTTGAGTCTTGTTTTATTTCCTATCAACTTAATTGTTTGCTTGTCGTAATCAAATGTAGATTCATTGTACATAAAATTTGTTTTCTTTGATTTTTCTTTTAGCCGTGGTAAACCAGCTTATTCTATAGGTGGCCCTAGTGCAAAAATTCCTAAACTTGAAATGGGTTTACCACTTGGTGAACCTGATGATACACCAGATGTTATTGTGGAAAATGGTAAGTTGTTATATATTTCAAGAATAATTCTTAAAATTAAAGATTTCAATTACATTACATGTATTCGTACTCATTATTTAAACTTTTTTTGTTCAACGCCACAATTTCTGTTTAAAAAGACTAGCGAAAGAAATAAATGTTTTATATCAAGGGTGTCCAGGCCCTATGCTCTTGATGCTCATTTGTTTTTGTAAATGCTCTTAGCTATAGGCTGTGTGTTTTAATACACATAGAGCACTCACTGTATACACGCAAGTGCAAAGCAACAACACTTTCGTATTCTTTGCTGGTAAACATTGACGACAGCGATCATCAATGTAGATTTTGTTTTTGTTTAACGTATGATATAAAATATTTTTTTTTCTTTGTATGTATTGGTTTTTACAATAATAAATATTGGATTAAAATAAGTTATTCTTTAAATGTATTTGTGTTTACTCTTCCATAAGGAACTTTTGGGCACCCCTGTTTAATATTATATAATCTCTAAATAATAGCATATACTTTCCAGCGATAACATTGGAAGTTATGCTTTACCAACAACTTCCTTCATTGCCCCCAAAGTATTCGTTTGTAATATCTGAACAACTTGAAAATAAAATCAATTCTTTTATTGCTTTCAAAGTTTCCGTTATTATATTTTTTAATACTTTTTTTCGAAGTAATTCTGAACTACATCCATTTACCTTTTTATTCATTATTTATATCAACAAAACAGACACTTGAGTTCACAAACCTTTTTTGTAATTACCCTGCGCAAAAATGGGGTCAGTTGGGAATTGGAACCTGTCCCGGGATAGGTGAAAACTGAACCGGTTCCGGAAAAACATATCACGAGATAGGTGAAAAGAGCTACGGTTCCTAAAGTACCTATCACGTGACCGGTTTAAAAGTCACGACTTGTCCTTTTAGACCAGTCCTGTGACATGTCACAGAGGAGGGGGTCATCCTAGGACAAGCCCATGTTAAAGTGATCGGTCCCGTGACCGGTCCCTATCACAATGAACCGGTTATGTCCAAACAGAAGATCGCGGATTCGATCGCGGATTCGAATCCTGGCTAGACCAATCTTATTTCTTATTTATAATAAATTAATTGTGTGGGATTTCATATAGTCAGAATACCCAACTTTAAAAGTTTTACGTATTAGTTTTTAATTAAAAAAAAAAAATTAGAATGAAAAAAAAAATTTATAAAGTGTGAGATTTACTGTGTGTTTCTACAAAAATAATTAGACGAATTCGTTAAAAAATGTCCATTAAAAACACTAACTTAAAAATATGTTTCTTTGAATGTCAGATGTAGTTGTCAGAAAACCTCACAAGTTTTTCTAAAAATTTGTATACAAACACAATTCAAAACGAATTCTTTTTATAAAAATACTTAAATGTTATGATATATTTTTAGTAAATAAATATCAATAAATCTAATTTTTATTTGTCTCCAAAAAACATTGAATTTTTGCTATAATTGTCAAATATAACCGTACAAAATATCAAATTATATGTAATTTGATAGATTTATAATAGGTGTGTTGGACGTACGATACCACGGGTGCCCTCGTTTCTTGTAACAAAAATTGGGTAAATGAGAGCGTTCAAGAGAGAGAAATTAAGTTTCGCTCTTTACCAAAACTTACCCGTACATTTTGTTTGGGTAAAATGGTAAAACTGTCAAATCAACATCTGCTGCTAATAAATAAGCTGTTTTGTATTTGTAAAGAAAATTAAAGTTAAATAAAAAATTTACAATAAAGAATATTTCTTCTTAATAATAGAAAATACATTTGAAAATGTTAGTAGTTTTTTGCGATTTTAAGTATATTTATTTAATAAGTTGAATAAATTTGACGTTTATTTTTGTGTATGAAATGTAGTTTTGTGCGTTCGCAGTATTTTGAACAATTTTACCTTTTTATGTCTTTGTGAAGACTTTACCCAAAATTACCTCGTACAGACCTAATATAATTACAATTTAAATGATTTTGAAATAATAACATAAAATAATTTTAAAAATTTTACATTAAACAAATTTTTAAAAACATGAGTTTTTAACTTAAAAATATTTACTTTTTTTTCAAGACGATCTGGAAGATGAAGATGCCGTGGCTGAGGACGATATTGAACCCGAGCCTGAAAAGGAATATTCATCCCTTAAGGATATGCTTAATGATGGTGAAGAGGAAGATGATTATTATGGTTATGATGAAGATAATTATTAATCTATGTACAAAGTATAGAATTTTCTTTTTACTTATATTCCTATAATGATTAAGCTCGTTTTAATTTATTTTAAATTAATTTATATTTTTTTTTAGCTAATGAAATTTTTTCATTATTTTATATAAAGTTTTTATTTTAAATTATTCAATATTATTATAATTTAAAAAAAAGATGTATTATATTTTATTAATTTATAAAAAACACTCTTTGTAATATTAAAGTTTTTTTAGTTGCAATTAAGTTGTTCACAACCCAAGTTTTGTATTGTGCTATTGGAAACAGAGCTGTTAAAATTAATTTTTTAACAAATACCACAATAGATGGTAGGACAACAATACAACAATATTTAGTGTGCTATGTCCAAGTGTACTAACCCAACAGAAAATTGTCGTTGTAGTGAAATAAAACTTTTAACAACTCTGTTTTATAATACGACTATACAACAATACAATATTTAAAGCTTAATATTGGCAATATATAATATGATTTTAATAATAAATATTTTTAAATATCATGGATAATAACGGTATTTGTAAAAAGGAGATTTTAATGTTTTTTTTTTTTAATAAAGACAATTTTTTGCATTTAATTTCACATTCCTGCAATGCCCAGTTACAGGAATAAAAGGGCGCGCATATCATAGATTATTTTGACGATGAACTCAAATACTGCCACATGTTGGAAAAGTTTTTATTGCAAAAATTTTTTTTTCATAATTTCTAAAACAAACCATCGTGGAGGACAGATCTTTGGCATTACACTCCATTTTTTTATTTCGATGGGTGGATTATTTTTAAATAAAAGCTCTAATTTAGAGAATTTTTATATTTTGTTTTTAAGATTTTTGTCGAAGGCAGTTTACTAATTCTCGGAACAAACAAAGTCAATTTGTTTGTAGAGCAGTTGCGTCCAAACACTAATACTATGATATTTGCGTTTGTGGTAAAGAGCTTTTTTTAGAGACGGAAAATTCAGTACGTTAGTACTTTTCCCTCAACTTGAAATAATTTTTCACACACACAACGATCAGTCTATGTTCACTAAAAAAAATACATTTTATAAAGGCTGGGAACCGTTGTTTTTGTTTATTAAAAACAATGACGGCGATCCCGTATGTTTGCTTTGTGGTTATAATGCTAAACGCAATCACAAACATATTGAAAGGCATTATAATACATGCCAAAAGAGATTTTTGAATAAAAATTTAGATAGGGCCAAATTAGTAGATGAACTGAAATTAAAGTTTCAAAAGAAAAATTTGCCAATCGACCAATTTCAATATGAAAAAAATATCAAAGAAAAGATTCCTTTTGTTGTTGCTCTATCCTTAGCAAAGCACAGAAAGCCTTTTGAAGATGGCGTTTTTTGTTTAAAGATCTTTCAAAAGAAGTATTAAAGTGTTTTGTCTTAAATAAACTATAAAACTTATAACATTTCGAAATTCAAAATTTCCATCCTTGTATTGTGCCCTCATATATGTAAAAGCTCTCGTCGAAGCTCGCTGTAGGTGAAAAAGCTCTTTTGTAAAAGCTTGCACATTGTGCATATGAGTTGGACGCAACTGTTGTAGACAGTACGATAGCATTAACACTTTGACGACCAATAGTTGTAATAAAGGGTGGCCCAAATTAAGATATCATTTTCAATCATATGTTATTTCGACACTAACACATTTTTTTGTTCAAAATATTGACTTTCAATCAGTGTCGTACCTCCGCGGTTCAAAATGAATCGCTTAACGCTTGAAAAACGTTGAGAAATATTTCAAACTTATTTCTAGAGTGCTGTGTTGCCTACTGTATGTTTGTTGAAAATAAGTTTTTACCGAAATGAAGCACCCACCGCGCATGCTGTTTATGCAAAAAGTACGTGAGTCTGGCTTGCTAACGGACAACACTCAGGGTCCACGTCTCACGAACTTTTTGCACAAACTTTCTTACAGATGTAAAAAAAAAATTTAAAAATCTTCAGCCAAATCGAGTTTTTTCTTCAACTTGTGCAACAAACTTTACATTTAAAAAACATCCTGAAGTATTATTATTATTTTTTTGCAAATTTTGTGTGAAATATTTGTGATCAAAAACAGTCTTAAAGGAAACCCGAAATGCCAAAGTCGAATATTTTATAATTGATCTGTTCAATGCTTTCGCAAAACATTGTATTTAACAAAAGATTGAATAATTTCAAGGTACAACTAAAAAATACTATATTATATTTTTGGAAAATTGAAAAACTTAGTAAATTTCTTTGTAGAGCTTATTTATGCTTCCAGTGGTGGAGTTATGCTTCTAGTTGATGAAGTTACAGAAGTTTTAAATTACATAAAATAATTTTTTCCAAGCCGGATCACGATTTTCTGCCAATACCGTTAATATTTAACGATTTACATACCTTAAATATCTGGCAACACTATAAATAAAAAAAAATTATTATTTATCATTGAAACATTCTGTTACGATTCTGTTATGATACGCTTTAAAAAAATTATTGCATTTTTTGTGGCTTTAGTAAAACGGTAAATTAATTCATGCACCTACTGGATCAACAAACAACATCGCAGCTTTGTTTAGTGTTTAGATCGCCTTTGCTTTTATTAGACAAAGTTTATATTGTATTATTTGTTGTCAGCTCATCAAGTTTTATATTTATTAAAATAATTGAAAATATTTATATATAATGAAATAAATATATATATATGTATTTAATAAAATAAATAAATGAAAATATAATTATATTATAAAAATATGTATAATCAGTAAAATATGTGTTTATTAAATAATTTAATGTTACAGGAAAATAGCAAATGCCGGAGCTCAGATTTGGTGGCGACTTCCCTAGTGTTATTGTAAAATGCAAAATAATTAAAGAAATAAATATAATTTAAAAGTGCTACAAAAAATATTAAAAATAAATTAAATTAAATGCAAAGTATCCATACTTTAAATGAAAAAAAAGCAGAGCATATGTTGATATTAAGGTAAGCAATATATTATGTCCATTCCTTTACTTTGGGAGTGTCTTCACGTGCAAGCATTTGCCAAATCGAGTACAGGGAAACGTTCAAAATGATGTCAATTGCGCTGTAAGGGAAAACATATTTTATTGCTAAGAAAGATCATATCTTTTTCTTCGAAAAACACAAAATTTTATGAAAAATAATAAGTGTGTTCGACGTGCGTTACCGCGGGTGCCCGCGGGAACCTAATCTTACCAGAAAGGGTTTCTTAGCTTACCCGTAATTTTGTTTGGGTAAAATGGTAAAATTGTCAAATCATCAGCTGTTGCTAATAAATTAGCTGTTTTGGATTTTTCAAAAAAATTAAAGTTAAATAAAAATTTACTATGAAGAAATTTTCCTTCTTAATAATGAAAAATACATTTGAAAATGTAAATAGATATTTGCAATTTCAAATATATTTATTATTAAAGCTGTTTTTTAATATGAATAAATTTGACGTTTATTTCTGGGTATGAAATGTGGTTTTGTGCGTTCGCAGTATTTCGGACATTTTTATGGTTTTGTGAGAGAATTTTTTGCTTACTCTCATTTTACCAGACTTTACCCAAAATTACCTCGTACAGACCTAATATAATATCGTTGACATGGAATAAAATATCACTTAGCTTTCATTTTAATTTGACAATATAAACAACAATACAAATTTTATTAAAAAACGGGTAAAAGTTTAATTATTTATATTTTATAAAAAGAAATAAATTTATGATAAAATTTTGTGTTTTTGCAAAACAAAAAACATAAAGTTGCAGAAAGTGATATTTTATGGAGCTTATTAAAAACACAATGCGAAGTGAAAAAAGTGGTCTTCTATATATAAAAAGAAAAACAATTTTCAAAAAAACTGATTTTTTTGACACTTTTTGTATGGAAGCATGCTTTAAATTTAGAAAATAAAAACCAAGATGTATATAAATTCAATGTACTTTTTAAAATATGAAGTTTCATGTGCATATTGCACCCAAAATAGGCCTTTCCGGAAAAAAACTTTACCAAAGCCGAAATATAATAAATATTAAAAATAAAGCAAAAATAAGTGTAACATGGATTAATATCATGGTTGGTAAACAATACCTTTTCATTATAACGGTAGCGATTCCAATATTGACAAGTGTCACCGGGTTTATTTCATAATATTGCCTTTTAACATTTTGTTATATCTGCAAAATACCGTTATTAATCGGTGTTTCGGTAGTTTAGCGTTATTTTAACGATAGTTAAAGATATTTAAAAATCAAACCGGTAAGATAGTGCAATAAGCCCGGTTATACAAAAAGGCACATGCCTTTTATGGAATCGCCATTTTAAAATTTTTATATCGGTCTTAAAGTGGCTGTGTTAGCCAACTACCGTTATTATGAAAAGGTATTGAATGCCAACCATGATCAATATACAGTCAAATTTGATAAAAAAAAAAATATTTGAAAGATATAAAAAATCCACACAAAAAAAAAAAAATTATTTATTTGTTGATTAACTTTTTAATTCATACGTGTACTCAGCGTGCAGAAATATTTAACTTTTATTAATAAATGTTAAATGGGCTTTAAAATTTGATTTCATACAATGAGTTCTATTCATTGGTTAAATTTTAATTCAAAAATTGAGTTAATGAATAAAATCTTCGAATATCTGGCCTATGAGTTAAAAAGAGATAACCATATGGAGATATGTCACGTTACGTATGGCTAATTCCAGCTTTTTAACAATAAATACCAAAAAAAAAAAACCTATAAACTAAATAATAGATAGAACCGTAACTTCTCTATATTTTTCTGTTAAACTGTTTGCTGTCACTTCCACAAGTCCATGACGAAAGCATCCATGTAGTACTACTATGTTATGTACTGTGTACTGAATGTACTGTACCATAAAGCTTCCAGATGACACAAATAGATATCTATTGTCTATGATATATTTGAGTTTCATTCAAATCGAGGTGTAAGCGTTGGAAGAATTCCTTTGTTAGTCCCATGTAAATCTATACAAATCCCGCAGCTGTAGCTTTAATAAAGAAAAACAATTGAAAGAATCAGAAATCCTAACAAAGATTTAAAAAAATTTCTGCCACCGTACCGAAGTTAAAATCTCGAATTTAGATTCAAATCCTAAAATATAGCAACACTGAAGTTAGTCAACCGTAAGTGAACTACCCTGTATTATGTATAAAACAACTCAATAAGTAAAGTATACATTTAGGCCCCCCAAGAAAATTGAAAATGCAACTATGCACTTGTAAACATCACACCATTCCAATGTTGCCACATTGCGGCTAATTGTTGTAGTTTTTGGGTAATTAGATGTTTTGAATCTTGAAGGGCTAACTATTTTATACTTTTGCTAACTTAAGTTACTGTCAAAAATTAACGAAAAGTCTGTCAAATGCTTTATCAACTTATTTTGGGTGGCTAAAATGTACTTTTTAAACTTAAGTACTTACTACACTTAGTTGCAAACATTTGTACTTTTGAAAAAACTTTTCTTTTTATATTTCCAAAATATATGTATCTTTTCGAAAAATATTATTTAATGTGTACAATTTATAAATATTTTACAATTAACAAGTTAATCTCTATTAATTTTAAATAATTTAAAGAAACAAATGAAAACATAAATAAAAAAGTACTAAAAAATGCAACAGTGCTTGCATCTTAATCGAAAAATAAATACAAAACCCACCCCTTTTGTTATACATGCACGTTTGTTTTTTAACATTTTCAATTAAATTTTTTATTAAAATATTTTCCACGTACATTGCAATTTGTTTTTTTTTTTTTTATAAACAGTTTTTCTAAAAACACATGATTCCTTAAGTAAAGTGCGGTCAGTTTCGCCGTTTGCTTAAGCAAATGACACTTGACGAAACTTAACGAAAAGTTTGTTAAGTACAATATAGTCATACACATTTGATTACATGTATTCGCACATTTGCTTAAGCTATCAAAAGTATAATATAGTTAGTTCTTGAGCCTCAAAAGCTGAAACTGGAGCTTCTGAAATTTGGCGTTCTGTTTTGCATTATTTCAACGAAATAAATATTAAATTTTCTTACAACGACTTTTATGAGGAAAATAATGATAATTTAAAAACTGTTTTTAGAGTTTTTTTGTTGGCATGCCTAATTATGATATTTAAAAGAAACTAATATACCAACATTTTCCAATGGCTAACATTTTGAAGTTGATTATAATTATCAATAATTATTTGTAAACTATAAGTTTTATATTAATTATGTTTTCTTAATTTTGTTTGAACGTTCATATAAGACTAAAAATTAAAGAACTCTGTATATTAAAATAATGTCTAGAAAGATGGCACAATTTAGTAGCCAAAACATTTTTATAAGATTTCACATGATGATTGGGATTTTACCACTTTTTTTAGAGTGCAAATAATAAAAAATTGTAATTCAAATCATGGGTAATAATGGTTGACCTTTTAATGTTTATTTGAATTGTGTAGTTCAGCTCTGAGGTCCAGATAAATAAAAACACGATTTAATGATTTTTATTAATGTTTTATTTTCCGATATTTCGACTAGATTCTCTAGTCATCTTCCGGGGTTATTTAAACTATTAATAACGTTCAATTTAAAATTAAATCGTGTTTTTATTTATCTGGACCTCAGAGCTGAACTATAAAATTCAAATAATCATTGGTAATTTCATAGTTTTTGGGGTATTTTTGTCTACACTAATGGGTAAATTTTAATCTGTCTTGTGGCAACACCGCAACATTGTTTACGTTTAGTTTTTCTTTTGCATTCACAAATTTAAGTAAACATTTTAATTTGCTGGTGATTATCAGTTGTTACATTTATTATAAAATTTGAAAAATATTAATAACTAATTAATAAATGTAAATTAAAATATGTATACATAATGTATAATACATATAAAAAAGTGAAGTGTGTGGTTATTTGATAGTAATCAGTGAAATTTTAAAATTTAAAGGCAATTGCTAGTCGTCTGCTGGCAGCATATTGCCGCCATCTAAATTCCGGGGACGGTTTTCCGAATGTACACCATTTGATAAAAAATTGTGTATTTTTTGTTTATAGTATTTAAATTCTTAAAAGAAAAACCAATTTAGTTAAAAAAGTCAAAATATGTACGAAAAATAAAAAATATTTGTAAATAAAGAATTAAATAAAAATACAAATGTAGTGAATGAAATAACAAGGGTTATTTGTGTGCAGAATAAATACATTCTGAAAGTATAGTGAAATTAAATATAAAATTTAATATTAGTGGGCAGATCGAATCTAATACAGCGGACTATCAGCGCTGTTACGAATCCACCAAAAAAATTCTAAACTGATTATTTATAAATCTTTTGCTGTACACAGAAAAAATTATTTGTAATTGTTGGTGTATATTTAATTAAAAGTTTATATATTTAAAGTCGTAAATACACCGTAAAAGTAAAAGATAAGCAACAATTAATTTACATAAATTTATTGCAAAAAAAATGTGTAAGAATTTTTCAGGAGCAGCAAATTACAGGTATCCTTTTAAATCATATTTTACGTTGATTTTCTTTGTTCGAAATATTGACTATCATTCAGTATCATACCTCCGCTGACCAAAATGATTCGGTTTATCCTTGAACAACGTTTGTAAATATTGCAAACTTATTTCCAAAGTAAGTACAGTGTTGCCAAACGGTGCGTTTGGCAACACTGCGCACGCTGACCGCAAGTTTTTGCAGTTTTTTTTTGTCGTACGGTGCGCACCGATAATAATGTAACTGCTGTGGCCGAAAGTGTGAAATTCAATCCAAAAATATCGACTCGCCATCGATCTCAAGAGCTCTGCATTTCAAGCACCAGAGATGATGAGAATATTGCAAAAAGATCTCCGATATTTCGCTTACAAGGTTCAATTGACTCAGCAACTGCGGGCAAACGACCATCCACTTTGTTACGGCTTCTCAGTTTGGGGCTTACAGAAGCTCCAATCAGACATCGAATTTTGGAGTGGTAACATTATTGGCTCATCAAACAATCGATCTTTTGCGGCCTTAGTTCGGAAATTGTGTTATCAGTCGTCTTAGTGATGTCAGTAGGCCGCTTCGGAGCTGAGATTTGACCCCTTTAGACTTTTTCTTTTGGGTTCCGTTAAAGACCGACGCTATGCGAATAATATAGAAATTATCAACACTCTTAAGACTAATATCTTCCGAGCCATTCGTGAGATAGAACCAGAAAACGTCAACAAAATCTTGGAAAATTGGACGGACAGGGTGAGCTACTGCAAAGCCAACCGGCAGCCACATGAACATATTTCTATTTGGACCACTCTTTTTATCTTCCTATTTTTTCATACAAATTTAAAGCTGATATCACAATCAAAATAGTCTCCAGTATTTTGTTTCTGTAGGTGTAAAAACTGGTCTGGTATCTCAATATCTATAAGGGAAATTTACTCCATCTTTGCAATATACTATATCCCAGTATTGGCGATACAAATTTAAAAATCTTTCTCAATTTTCTTTTGAATATTTTATTTTATATCCCAATACTGGGAAAATAGAAATACGGGTGCAGTCTTTCGAAAAGATTAGGTATATAAAAAAAGATCTGCCAAAAACCTTGTTAATAGCTCTTTGGAGGATTGATAAATTTATATGGTAAACATCATCCACTAAAGTGTAAAAAATGTAGTTTTAGGAACGGTTTAGTTTTTCAAAAATATGTCGTCCATTTCATGACGGAAAAACTATACTATGAGAAATATATTATTTTATATTGTTCTGTCGTATACATACTCTAGGGCAGCGGTTTCCACTAAATTTTACTTTACAAACTCCTTGTGACATTTTTACTCGCTGACGAACCCTTAAATTTTTAGATTTTTTATATTAAAAAAAATTATTTAAATGAAGAAGAAGATTTTGAGGAAATGTATTTTGAATAGAAAAAATAAGGCAACTACAGAACTTGAGAAATTTTTGAGATAAAATTGCTTTGAGAATTTTGCAATTAATATAGAGTCTAGAAAACCAGTATTGATTAATACGGTTAGTGATATTGGCTAACGGTGGACAGACTGTTAGTCTGATTCCTTTAATGCAAAACATCATCGGTTTATACCCATCCTAATATCAAATAAATGAGAATTTTGGTACTTTTCAGGAACTTAAAACAAAAATATCTTCATAGCATTCTAGAGTTTATGAAAGATATACCCTAGTATGGTTTTGGTAATTTCGTTGTGGAATGAATGATAGGATACATCTTTCAAAAGCTAAACCATTACTAAAACTACGTTTAACACTCTATTAAATGACACAAATTTATCCCACAAAAAAATCATCAGAGCCGTTTAAAATTTTATTTCTTTACAAATTTATATTTTGACCGCAAAAAACACTACGAACATTTATCATTTTTTTAGACAAATTCCACAGGGACTGGCCACTTTGCACGACAGAAGTCCACTTTATCGATTTTTTTTTATATTTTTTATACCCAATCTGAAAATGCGAGGTGAGCGATAAAAAATACTTTTACGTTTCTGGGCATTCTAGTGGTCAGCTTTGTTAAATATAAAATTATGTATTTAATATTTAAAATTTTGTAAGCCTTGAATTATTTTCAGAATAAATAAAACATTTTTTTATATCCATCCGTCTTACATTAAAATGAAAATAAAATATTGCATACATTTCACAACTGCGTTATGCCACAAATACTGTGTTGAGGCAGACATTTTCGTAAAAAAACATTTGAGTCATTTATCATTTTGTTGTTGTTTTTTGGTTTACACCAGTGGTGCCCAAAAATTCCAATACATTTAAAGAATAACTAATTTTTATTCAATATTTTTTATTGTAAAAACCAATACATACAAAGAAAAAAAATATTTCATATCATACGTTAAACAAAAACAAAATCTACATTGATGATCGCTGTCGTCAATGTTTACCAGCAAAGCATACGAAAGTGTTGTTGCTTTGCACTTGCGTGTATACAGCGAAGAACGACAAAAAACTAATAAGGCAAAGTTGTTTGTGTATTTCGTATTGCTATTGCTGAGTGCTCTATGTGTATTAAAACACACAGCCTATAGCTAAGTGCTTTTACAAAAACAAATGAGCACCAAGAGCGTAGGGCTTGGACATCCTTGGTTTACACTATTATTTAACACTGTCGACTAAAGAGTAATTTCATACTAATTATTTAAGCTTTAGTAAACTATTTAACAACAGAAAATTTAAAAAAAAATCATACAAATTGTAATGGTTAACTAAAAGTTAAAATAGACGTAAATAACTACAAAAAAAAAGAAAGATATTGAAAAGGAAGCTTAAACACAGTGGCTTAAAAAGTTTAAAATAAATAAATTTTTTCTTAAATTGAAAATTTTGAAAAAATGTAAACTATCCCTTTGCACTCTGTTTGAAATTTCGGCTGGGTTCGCCTTCAGTTTAGTTGGAGCGGCAGCCGGAGTCATATGATGCTAAAGTTCATTTTAATGACAAAAGTCAGATGAAACACTGCCAATCAGACTTCATCATTGAAAAAGTTGGAGCTTACAATGTTCAAGAAGTCAGCATTCGAGAGCTCGCTGAGGTTTTGAAAGTACGCCAAACCCATTGAAAGCATTTTACCGTTTCGCCAACGCCGAATACGAGCAGAGAAAGTTAGTTCGATGCTTTTCTACTTCTCGTCCTTGCAGCTCCTACAGAAGTCGTTTAAAGATACCCAGATATGCCTTGTAATCCTACAAGTAACTCCGATAGCCCATCTGAGATTAGTTGTCCTCTCGTAGCAGTATCGGTTGCCTAACTTAAAATTTGCCTAAGAAATATCAACACTTCCGAGTTCCACGGGAATATGTAAGGTGGTACCCAGCCTGGCAAATTCATCGCTCTTCGGTTTGCCCATACGAGTCGTATATTAAACTACTTAGCGATGCCCCGCAGATATCACAGCTTGACTATTAGAGTAGCAAACTCTTATCGTGGACAGAACATTTCGCCCCAGCCATATTGCCATTACCTTCAAGCCAGGTTTAGATCAAGCTTCCCGGAATAGATCCCAAAGCCAAGTCGCCAAGCATCGATCCGCTCTTAAAAAATTCGACATCAAGGCGACTTATTCGATTTGGCCATGTCCGCCCGTCCGTCCATTCGTCTGTCTATGTAAAATGAACGACCTTGCTATTAAAATATAAGTCCCAATATTGATGAAAATAGGAAATTTGATATACATTTTCCATAGAACATTTTTGTAAATACAAAAAAAAAAAATATTTTTTAAAAAGGCACCAAAAATGGAATTAGTAGATATAAAAAACTTTTTGTTATTTTTTTGTAACTTAAATTTTTATTTTAAAATAATTTTTATATGAAAAATAACAATTAACAAACATTTCAAACAAAAACTTTTTTAAAATCGAATGTGAATTTTAACAAATATTTTTAATTACTTGAAATTTTGTGATACTTATTTCTGTATATCTATATCATTAGTTTGTATTTCTCGAAGGAAGAAGCCTTTTAAAAATTGTCCATATTTTAACCAAGTCGTCATAAAAGGATCCCAACAAACTAACCCCGCCTAAAGAAAAACCTAAGATCGACCTGTGTCGGCTTTTAAGCCACTGTGGAACTTTAGGAGTTCAAAAAGGGTCTCAAAAATTAGTAGTTTTCATTTTTAGCGCTTTAACTTATTTAAACCAAAGGAAAGTTTTTGCTTTTTTTATAATTGTTGTTGTCAAAATTTCATTAACTTTATATTAAGAATTATACTGTTATGGATGCTAAATTTACATATATTATTTCGCATTAAATTTCAGCGGATATGTATATTTTATTTTTGTAATATTCGTGTTATTTTAGATTTTAACAAATTTCTCGCCTAGATCCCCGAGATGGCCGAAAAATGAAACTTTTTGTTCTTAAATTTATTTTTTCTCTCACATATCATGTACTTAGCTTAAATGTAAAGGGTGGTTAAATTTTAAGGGCCGATGTTGAAAGTGAACCACACCTAAACGTCAAGTTTTTTCTGCATTTTATTTGACATTTCTCAATTTCAGACTAACTCAATTTGAACCATGGAAAGATACACAATCGAGCAACGCGTTAAAGTTATTCGGGCTTATTATGAAAATGGGCGTTCAAATCAAAATGCACTTTGTGATTTTTTTGATCAGCATAATCGCCCAAATGTGTCCACAATCGGGATAATTGTGCACATATTTCTGCAAATCGGGTCTGTAGGAAATGAGAAAACACCTGTGCATGTTCGCCAAGTTCGTTCTGCGGAAAACATTGCTGTTGTTCGCGATAGTATAGCAGAATAGCCGTCAACCTCGACTCGCCGTCGGTGTTCGCTATCGCGAGATTATAACGGAACTCTTGAAGCCAGAAATTGAGGATATGGATGTGCACGATATGTGGTTTCAACAGGACGGTGCCACTTGCCACACAGCTAACGAAACAATGGCTCTTTTGCCCGACAAATTCAATGGCCGTGTTATCTCACGTGGTGGCGATGTCAATTGGCCGCCAAGATCATGTGATTTTACACCGTTGGGCTTCTTTCATTGGGGTTATTTGAAAAAAAGGTGTACGTCGATAAGCCATCAACAATTCAAGAGCTTAAGGATGAGATAATTCGGCACATTAACAGCATAGAACCTCAATTATGCCTCAGCGTCATCGAAAATTTGGACCATCGGATGGAGGTGTGCCGCCATTTGGCCGATATTTTATACTATACATAATTTCCTAAATAATTTGTGTTTTATTCAAAATCAACATCGGCCCTTAAAATTTAACCACCCTTTATTAACCAAACCTAAGCAATTTTTAGTGATTTCTTGCACGAGACCTATATAGTTTTATTAATGAATCATAAGCCGCCATAAAAATTCGGTTCCAAATTTTACCTGAGTTTCTGCCATTTTTAAACAGCATTTTGAAGGACGAAAATTTTCGATTCCTCTTTCATGGTTTTACTATTATTCTGTATAACACTTTTGAATGAATCCTACCAATTCAGAAAGTAGAGGCCTAATTGAGGGAGCAACTTTTGGGTGCCCAAATTAAATAATTATTGTTCCAAGACTCAAAAAAAAAGAACACACACACAAAAGATTTAGAGAAATTTAAGATCTTTGTTTGGAATTTATCTTATAAACTGTGGGGCCGATATTTAAGCAACGCAGCAATTTAGAAACTTGAATATCTGACCTAACGGCCAACATATAGGCTAAAACCCTCATCCGTTTCAATATCGGGTATAATGACTTTGTTTTAATGTTTTTGACTACCGAAAACACTTGATCCACTTTTCATTACACCTATTGAGAATCGGCAATTAAAATTTCGCCTAAATAGTAGGTTATATTTTTTTTCTTGTTGCGTTATTTATTATTTTTGACAATTTTTGTACTGTTGAAAATTATTTGCCAATTTCGGGTCACAGTCAATACAATATCCCATGTGGAACTTTAATATCACTAAAGTTAATAAAGAAAATTTCCACTTTGTCGATTCGCAAAGATCTTTAGTTATTCACACACCACATAAGCAAACATCACAAATCCAACAATAGCTGGGGTTTAGTTAAATCATTGTTTGTTTTAAGCTATCTTTTAATGTCCAGCATAAAAATAAAATCGTACCACGTTGCGACATGTTATAATAAAATGAAAAATTTTTGTACGCATTCGTATCAATTGAAAATAACTACAGGCTATATCATCAGGTTTATTTAAGCATAAATAATAACAACAATAATAATAATAAAACTCCTTACGCAATGGATGCCGAGTAAATAGACATCCAGCCAACAAGCCACATTCATTCAGCCATGAAACCAGCCATTTTTAGTATGTAAATATTTGAATGACCAATTGACTGGGCGGGGGCGTACCATGTTGTGGTGGTATTTACTCAGTTTTCTTTTTGTTTATTTCATATTGTGTGAGGCAATATTTTTAAAAATATTAAATTAATTTTACATTTATTGTTGTGAATATATGTAACAATTGTTGCCATACCATACACTCAAACAACTTTGTCAGTTACTACATGTCAGTTGTTTTTAGTTGTTGTACCTGTTGTTTTTCTATCGAAAAATATAAAATAAATATTATCAAAGTTGTTTAAAAAACTTTCAAATCTAACGGAAAGGTTGAGACAACCAGTCGACTGTTATTATTTATTATTTTTGAAAGTAACATTTAATAAATACCAAACAAAATGGTATTTTTGCAGTTAAAAATAAGTTAAAATATCTGTAAATACAAAAAAAAAAAAAAAAAATTAATTGAATTTTAACCAGCAATTGAAATTTTACAATTATTATTATTTTAATTATATCAATTAAATTTTTAATCAAAAATCTTCAACATTTTTAATTAAAATTTTAATTATATCAATTAAAACTTTAATTTAAGTTCTAACCAAAAATCAATTAAAATTTTAATAAAAGTTTTATTTAAAATTCCAGCATATGATCAAATACAATTTTAATAAAATTTTTGTTTGAAATTACAGATTCAAAGCAATTAAAATTTTCATAAAATGTTCAATATTTTTTATCAAATATACATCTAATTCATCAATTCATGAAAATTTTAAAACACTTTGTACCAAATAGTTCCAACAGCACTGCTAAAAATACCATGGTACCAACTTTATCAAAAAGTTTGTTCCCATATTCCTATTTTCAAAGTCTAAATACACTGTCCAACAAATTAAGACTTTTTGAATGGAACAGAATAGCGACCCCATAATTCCGAAAGGGTTTGTTGAGTAGATCATTTTTGTAGAACAAACTTATGGTCCAGCACGTCTGAGTTTTTTTTACAGTGGGTCAAAGTCGAAGGGAGCATTATACTATATGAAAAAAATGCTGTAAGTTAATGTCTGAGAGAATTTTTATGTTCAGAGTTGTATTGTGGAATTGTATGAGAATTATTTTTGTGGAAGATCTTAACCCTCTAACTGGTCTCTTTATGGGTCAATTTGACCCTTTTTTCGAGAAAATCAAAAAATATCCTTTAAAAAAGGACATTTAAGGATTAAAATATTCTACGAAAATGTTTGCCGGAAAATTTTAGTGGGGGTCACCAAAGACACCAATGTTGTAAATAAAGCTCTTTACGCTTAATTAGTAAAATTATACACCAACATATACAAAACAGGTAAAAACGGCGTCAAGTTCGGCCGGGCCAAACACTGAGTTGTCGCGTCTAGTCAGCTGTGACTTACAAATCGGGTGTGATATTTATTAAAATTAATAATAAAAAATAAAAGAAAAAATTCAAGCATAATTGAGCTACTAAGCAGTACATTTTGTGATTTTTACTAAAATTAATATAAAAAAAGAAAAATTAAAGCTTAAATAAGCATGGCGGATTCTGTTTGCAAATTATGAGATTGGTTTTGTTTTATTTGTGGACATTTTAAGCACCATCAAAGCAGAAGAATGATATTCCCTACAATTGAAGAACCATATTTTCTTTTCTTTGGAATACGATTTTTATTTGAAGCTTGGATACCAAAAACCGTATGTACTACTTGCGAAAGTGGTCTTTTGACTGGTACAAAGGCGGTACTAAGGCGCTGCCATTTTCTGCGCCTATTACATGGATTGAACCTGAAGATCACAAACCAGATACATGCTATTTCGGCGTAAATTACAAATTTGGTAGAAGCCAAAGGCACTACGCGATAATGACATACGAAGCAACAAATAATGTCATTTTACCAGAAGTGCGCTGTGAAGGTGTTCCGGTGCCTCAACCGCCTACACATACATTTTCGGCCAATATGACAGTCGCCAATACAGAAATAACAGCGGCGGTTGAAAACATATCAGATATAAGTTACTTGCCTCTTGATGGTTTAAACATAATTGGTAGACCAAGCTTATTTTGAAGATCTTGTAAGAGATTTAGGACTAACAAAAGAGAAAGCTGAAATATTATGTTCCAGATTGAAAAACAGGAATTTGATTAAAGCCGATGTAAAAGTTACATTTCCAAGAAAAAGACACGCCGATCTGGAAAGTTATTTTAAAAAATCAGAAGAACTTGTATACTTTTGCAGTATTGAAGAGGTTCTAAAATATCTAAAGCTTCCACTGGACTCTTCTGCTTGGCGACTATTTATAGATAGTTCAAAACACAGCTTAAAAGCAGTTTTACTGCACAATGGAAATCAGCATCCATCAATACCGGTTGCGTATTCCACAAAAAAGGAGGAAACATACGCAAATATTTCAAATCTCTTAAATAAATACTATAAATATAAATGGGAAGTATGCGCAGACTTCAAAATGATTGCAATATTGACTGGAATGCAAACAGGATACACAAAATATATGTGCTTTCTTTGTAAATGGGATTCACGTGCTACCAGCAGCCATTATCATATTAAATGTTTCGAAGAACGTAAAGAAAATATTATTGGTAACTTAAATGTAATCCATGAACCCCTTGTCCCAAAAGATAAGGTCATACTTCCACCGCTGCATATTAAGTTGGGCGTGGTGAAAAATTTTATGAAAAAAGGAAATGCTTTCAAACGCATTCAAACAATTTTCCCCAGATTATCTGCAGCAAAATTTAAAGAAGGTAAAATATGGTTTTAAGAAATAATTTATTTCATTTAATGTAAATTACCTTTTCTAGGAATGCTCGTTGGACCCGATATAAGAAAATTATTACAAGATGAAGAATTTTATGGTCATCTGTCGGATATGCAAAAGACAGCATTTGACTTTATGCAGCTGGTTAAATCAGAATTCCTTGGAAACTCAAAAGCACAAAACTATGAAGAAAATATTGAAAGCATGCTAATCGGTTTTAACAATATTGGCGTTAAGATGTCACTAAAGCTGCATTTTCTGCACTCTCATCTCAATTTTTTTAAAGAAAACCTTGGAGCGGTTTCAGATGAACACGGTGAAAGGTTTCATCAGGATATAAAGGTATTGGAAGAAAGATTCAAAGGGAAATCCCAAAGTGTAATGCTTGCTGAATACGTATGGGGCTTGTACAGAAACCTTGACCCATCGAAACATTCACGTCAAGCTAAATACAGGAAAGCATATTAAGTTTAATCTTTAATCCATTGTCATACTACTGCTATTTCCCAATTCCCTTTTACTCGAAAATTTGAAGCAAAAAAATAAATATGTACATACTGTAATAAACCACTATTAAAACAAAATTATAATTTTTTTATAGAAGTTGGCGTGTAATTTTGCCAATTAATCTTAAAGAGCTTATTTACAACAATGGTGTCTTTGGTGACCCCCACTGAAATTTTTTCGGCAAATATTTTCGTAGAATATTTTAATCCTTAAATTTCCTTTTTTAAAGGATATTTTTTGATTTTCTCGAAAAAAGGGTCAAATTGACCCATAAAGAGACCAGTTAGAGGGTTAAGATCTTCCACAAAAATAATCCTCATACAATTCCACAATACAACTCTGAACATAAAAATTCTCTCAGACATTAACTTACAGCATTTTTTTCATATAGTATAATGCTCCCTTCGACTTTGACCCACTGTAAAAAAAACTCAGACGTGCTGGACCATAAGTTTGTTCTACAAAAATGATCTACTTAACATACCCTTTCAGAATTATACGGTCGCTATTCTGTTCCAAAAATGCTGTTGGACAGTGATATCAAAAAATCCTTAACTAATTGTTAAATAATAAAATTTGCTTTGTTTGCTAAAATTAAAAATAATTATTCTAGAAAAAAGGGTGGCCTCCAAAAAGAATTAAAATTTTAACAAATTTAAATATTGAAAATAACTTAAACGTTTTCCAACAAAAAAAAAAAAATCCTATACCTAAGTTTATTATTTTCCAAAAATTAGAAAATTTTTCTTAAAAAAAATACAATTTATTAAAATTTATCTGAACTAAGTTGTATGAAAATTTACCTTTGAAATAGCTTATCAGTTTTTAAAACCAAATAAATTTTTATTATTACATGGGAGAAAATGTATTACATTTTGTTTTTAATTGCCTGAACAAATTTTTAAAAAACAAATCTTATAAATTAGAAAGTCGTAGACTTAAAAACTGAATTTAGAAAACAAGTTCAAGTACTTCCTCATTTTAAGTTAGACACATTATTTGAACTAAATGGAAGTAAATTATGTTCTATTTTTTTTTTTTTGAACTAAACTTAGTTTTATTTTATTTTAGTATGTAATTTTTTAAAAATTGATAAATTTTTATTTAATATATTTATTTTTTTCTTAAAATCAAGAAATATTAGTTATAAAAGATATGAACTATTTCTGAGTATATAAAGTATTTCATTTTACCCAGATATATGAATTTTTATTCATTTTAAGAACATTTTTCTAAGTTTTATTAAAACTTGACTTAAATCACATCACATGATTTTAAACTATTTTAAAGGAAATTTCGATTTAATTTTAAGTTATTATAATTATAAATTTATTAAAAAATCTTGTACAACTACATGAAATACAAATAAAAGTTCAAAAGAAAAGTACTTTCTTTCTTCCTAATCGCAATAATTCAAAAGTTGTGAAGTCTATTTTCTTATTCATATGAGAAAATATACCGCAATATTAGACATAAAATAAATCTTATATATTTTATTCTCCAAGTTGACTATATTGCTCAATAAGTTTTGAGTATGAGTGTAACTGAAAAATTTGTGAAAATAAAAAGCATGGGATATAAAGGGTGGTTGAATTTTAAGGGCCGATGTTGATTTTGAATAAAAAACAAATTATTTAGGAAATTATTGTCATTTCTTTTTATTATGGTAATATGGTATGGTTCAATTATGTATGGAACAAAATGTCGGCCAAATGGCCGCCGCGACCTCGGCGGCACACCTCCATTCGATAGTCAAATTTTCGATGACGCTGAGGCATAATTGAGGTTCTATGCCGTTAATGTGTCGAATAATCTCATCCTTTAGCTTTGAATTGTTGCTGGCTTATCGACGTACACCTTTTCTTTCAAATAACCCCAAAGAAAGAAGTCCAACGGTGTCACATCACATGATCTTGGCGGCCAATTGACATCGCCACCACGTGAGATAACACGGTCACTTGCCACTCGTTAGCTGTGTAGCAAGTGGCACCGTTCTGTTGAAACCACATATCGTCCAGAGTCATATCCTCAATTCCTGGCCACAATAAGTTCGTTATCATCTCGCGATAGCGAACACCATTCACGGTAAATGCTTGGACGACCTCATGACACACTATTGCGAACAACAGCAATGTTTTCCGCAGAACAAACTCGGCGAGCATGCACAGGTGTTTTCACAGACCCGGTTTGCAGAAATTTGCCCAATTGTGGATACATTTAGTCGATTATGCTAACCAAAAAAAAAATCACGAAGTGCACGAAATGCATTTTGTTTTGACCGCCCATTTTTATAATAAGACTGAATAATTTTATATTTCCATGGTTCAAATTGAGTTAGACTGAAATTGAGAAATGTTAAATGAAATGCAGAAAGAAACTTGACGTTTAGGTGTGGTTCACATTCAACATCGGCCCTTAAAATTTTAACACCCTTTATTTTATTTTTATGAGAAAATAAATATTTTGAAATTCACATAACCAACAAAATTATTCGTTTATATTTTATACAGTTACAAAAACACTATTCGAATTTTAAAGATATTTATAACCAGTTAAAAAAACACGTACTTAACTTTCATAACTTATAAAAAAAAAATCTTTTAAATCATCTAAATGGAAATGTACATATGTTTTAAACTTTTACAAAAAAAAAATATTTTGAAATAATGAAAATCTATCACATTACATATTTTTTTTCTTGTAATTGAAAAAATTATAAATTAATAAATATATTTTTTATAATATCGTAAAAAATTAACTGTAAAAATTCGTAGTTTTTACAAAATTTTTTTCTTTTTAAATGTTTGTAGTAAAAACGAAAAATTTAAACAAATTTCAAAATATTATAAATATGTCTAAACAAACTTTTTAAAATAAAAACTTGTCCGTTATTTTGCGGTATTGATAGTTATTTTCACTGCATTTTTTAGTTCTTTTTAACTGTTTACAGTAACTAATTTTTTTAAAAGGTAAAAACTATTTTTCACATTTTCAACTGCATATAATTATTTTGACTGTACTGAAAGCTCCGCCAACAAGCATTAAGTGTACAAACAATTATGAAATCTTATACTTGTGGTTATTACCCACGCATGCATAAAAATTCTTAGTTTGTAGTTCGACAATAAATAAATAAATAAATAAGTAATTTTTTTTTCATTATTTTCTATATATTTCTTTGGGTTATATTTAAAATTATTGTTTGTTTATATGATGATGATTCCATCAAATATTAATTTACATAATCATACTTTAAGTAATAAATGGTATTTTTTATTGTAACGATATTTTAATATACATGTAAGGACTGAGTTAACAGAGAACCAAACCTTTGCTAGTTTTTTGAATTATAACCCAGCAAAACCACATATTAACAGGCGATGAGCCTCAAAGTAATGTATATACCCATTACTTTAGAGGTGATAATGTAAGCGGTTACTTATATGGTTACGAGAATGGAAAAAGAAATGTGTTTAAAAATAGATTTTTACAAAAGAGGAATTTTTATTAAAAAAAAATTATTACAAACATTTTGAACGTTATTAGAAATAATGTGGTCATGATGGGAATCGAACCAGGGAACTCTGGTTGCCAGCCAAGAATTCTACCAACTGAGCTATCGTCGCATATTGTATTTTATTGCTTTAAACTTAAATGAATTGTTGCGCTTCGTTTTTTCGCTAGTGTTGTCAAAACAAACATACATTACCCTTTTGCTTACAAAAAAACACAAAGTAATGTATCTAAAAATAGATTTTTAAAAATATTTCAATTATTACTTTACATTTATAAATCATATATTACGTAATCAATAATCAGTAACTTATTACTTTATGCTTGCAAATAATGAAAAAGGTAACGAGCTATCATTACAAGGTAACGCATGAGAATATCGCACCCATTACCAAAGTTTCTGCTGGCTGTTCCTACGATTTTGATTTGTAACCATTTGTCCAAAACACAAACGCGTATGCGGTGACGTATGAGTGTTATGGTGAAAATATTTATAAATTATACGCCACAGTGCACTGTAACATATCGGCTGAAAAGTCCGTACACAGAAAAAACTAAAATCGAGTTTCAAATAAATTATTTGTAAATACAATTAAAAATTTAATTGAATTTGTTTCAGCAAAAGAATTTGTTATATCAATTAATTTTTTTTTTTGTTAAAATTAATTGAAATTTTAAATTATTTTTTTAATCATACACTCTAATGAATTTACCCAACTTATAGTAGGAAACTGTACTCTAAATTTACTCTGTGTAAAAATTAAATGAAATTTTAAAAGTAATTCGAAAATTTACTAAAATTGTGCGTAAAAAACCTATTTAAAGAGTAAATATACGCTTTAAATGCCTAAAAATGCATTTCTATGTGCGAAATTACATAAAAAATGCGTATATTTACCAACGCATGGTTTAAATTAAACTGCAGAAAAATATTTTTTTTTTTTGAAAGAATAAATTTATTTTATGTATGTATGCTTTAATTATAATGAATTATAAATATAATACATAATATATTCTGAATGGGCATGTGCTGTCATGATAGTCATCATGAATTTAAATTCACAATGTTCACAAATATTAAATTTATAAACTTTTGATTTTCGTTTTTAGCTTTTTTTAGTTTTTAAATATTTTCCAATTTCCAAATGTCAAAGTGTGTACAAAACATTTTTAGGCATTTCTTGTTTATATTTTCCGAATTTTCGTAATATTACATAAAACTTTACCCATTTTATTGTAGTACATTTACAAAAATTTTTTACAGTGCGGGAGATCTCTTTCCACAACAAGTTATTTCAAGAAATGGTGATGTTGATTGGCCTCCTCGGTCGCCTGATTTGATTGCTCCAGACTTATTTTTGTGGGTATAACTGAAAAGCAAGTTTTATGCAAACAAACCAGAAACGCTTGAGCAACTCAAACAAAATATTCGTGATGAAATTAATTAAATACCGCGTGAAATGTGTGAGAATGTAATAAAATATGTGCTCAAAAAGGCTCGCATTTGTGAGGCAAAGAGAGGCAGACATTTATCTGATATTGTATTCCATACATAATTGCCGACATTAAATAAAACATTTATCAATATAAGATCCATTCTCTTTCATTTAATCAAAAATTATAAACAAACAAAGTAGTATATCTTCCCTTTTTTTTATTATTATTTCATTCGTTCGTGGTCTAACTTTCTGCCTTATGCAACAAATTTGTATCTAATAAATCTGGCCCCAATTTGCATTCGTTAAATTTTCAAAATATATCAAAACATGTGCATAAATTACAATTTCCTACATTACTACACTTCCCAGAAAAATAAGTTTATCTTGAAATCTTGACCGGTAAAGGAACAAAAATATTGTTTTTTTAATTTCCTATTTTATACAATAATTTTAGGCAGTTTTTGTTAGCAAAAATTAAAAAAAAAACATATTAAACAATAGTTAACAATGCAAAAAAATATGTTTTCGTTAACCCTTATTTATTAAAAACCACTAAGAAAATATTTTTTAATTTCTTTCTTGTGTTGTTAGTGTTTTTTTTTATAGAAAATAAAAAGACCAGTTGTTTTCATGCGCATTACAAATATTGAAAATTTTATTAAAATTTTAATTGATTTGAATCTGGAATTTTAATTACAATTTTTTATTAAAATTTTAATTGATTTGATGCTTGAATTCAAAATAAAAATTTAATTAATAATTTATTTGATTTTTGGTTAGAACTTTAATTTTAGTTTTATTTGACATAATTAAAACTTTAATTGAAAATTGTGATTAAAAATTTTATTGATATGATTAAAAAAATAATTAAAAAATTTCATTTAAATTAAACAAAAAAATAAATAATGGATATAACAAATTGTTTTGCTGGTCTAAATTCAATTAAATTTTAAATTGAATTCACAATTATTTTAATTGAAACTCGATTTTAGTTGTTTCTGTGCACGTTGCTCTTAACCTTTAAAATAATTTAAATAATATCACACTTTACCTTACATTAATGGTTGAACAAATTTTTAACAATTGTTAATGAATATAATATGTAATCCTTAAGCAATAAGTATGTAAGCAATAAGTATGTAAACTTTAATTTACATATGAATCACAAAAAAATTGTGTATTTAATCAAGACCATATTACATTATATGTAAATATGTTACAAAATATTCAATATTCTTTTCACAAATGATTTTCATGTTCAATAAAATTACAAAATGAACATTATTTAAAATATTGTGGAAAATGAATGTAGTTCGAGCAAAATGTTTTTTTTTTATCATATTGTGTTAAAATAAAAAATTTTACAGAATTTGTTTTTTCGAACCGTTGATATGAAATTGTATTTTTGTATTTTTTTTTTCAAAAATTTCTTCTGCTTATTTCTTCATATTTAGGTTTTTTCTTTCTTTTATACACTTTGGTTTATTTCCTAAATCAAATTTAGTAGATTTCTTTCCATTTTAAGCTGACATCTCGACATGATTAAACTTGCACAAGTGTCACGTGCTTAATAACAAGTAGTGCTTCATTATAGTTGTTGTACAATATTCGAAATACTCGTATACTTGTCGTATTATAATAAAATGCTGAACAGTGGCTTTTTAGTTAGTTTTGTTTTTAAATACAATAGTATAAGGCTTTTGCTTTAAACTTTTCTAAAAACTTTACTTTTACAGGCTGGTTGAAAAGTTCCTGCGCTCGTAATGAAAGAATACTGTTTTTGTTACGAAATATATTTTTTTATTCAATATAATCTTCTAGAAGCTCAATACACTTGTTCCAATGATCTTCCAATAATTTTATCCCATCCTTATAATGGTTTTCCGGAAGCTCTGCAAAATAACCGTCTACGGCTGCTATGGCCTCTTCATTCGACGAAAAATGCTTTCCACGAAGAAATTGTTTGAGATTTCTAAAGAGATAGTAGTCACTGGGAGCCAAGTCTGGCGAATACGGTGGATGTTCAAGCAATTCGTACTTTAATTTGTCAAAACACTTTTGTGAGCAGGTGCATTGTCTTGATGAAAAATTATTTTTTTCTTCTTTAAACCAGGTCTTTTCTCACGAATTTTTTCATCCAGCTGATCCAAAAGGCTGCAATAATATTCAGAGTTGATTGTTTTACCTTTCTGAAGATAATCAATCAACAAAATTCCTTTTGCATCCCAAAAAACTGATGCCATAACCTTCTTGCTGATCGTTGTGACTTCACCTGCTTTGGAGCTGAACAACCAGCTTCAGTCCACTGTAAACGTTCTTGTTTCAGTTTAGGACCATGGTGGTAGATCCAAGTCTCATCCATAGTTATAAAACGACGCAAGAAGTCGGTTTTATTCGGCTTAAAACGCTCCAAATTACGCTGAGAAATTTGTTTTCGATCCAGTTTTTGTTGAATTGTTAATGTGTGCGGCACTAACTTTCCAAAAAGTTTTTTCATACGTAATTCTTCATGTAAAATAGGGAGTACTCGTTCGTCTGAGATGCCTATGGCATTAGCAATTTCACGCTTAGTCAAACTTGAATCTTCACTAACCATATTATGTGCCTGCTCAATGATTTCTGCTGTGGTTGCAGTTTTTGGTCGTTCTTCGCGTGAATCGTCTTTAAGGCTGGTACGACCACGTTTAAATTCACCAGCCCAAAATTCAACGGTGCGTTTTGAAGGTGAGGACTCCTTATACACTTCTAAGAATTGTTCATAAATTTCCTTTGCTTTTAAACCCTTCAAAACAAAAAATTTAATGACACGTCAACTTCAAATGGCTTGTAAACAAAGAAAGAATTGACAGAATGACTTGCAACTTTGCATGTGTTCTCAGGACAGTTATACGAACTTGAGAAAAAAAAAGTTTGGAGCTAGCAGTGTCATCTCTTGGTGAGTGCAGGAATTTTTCAACCAACCTGTAGTCTTTATTTTTTTGAGGCTTTTTCAAAATATTTTCTATTATTTACATATAATATTTTTTTTCATAAAAATACTGAAACAATTCAAAAATTTTAAATACATTTTTTTGCTATAAATATGATTATTTCCAACCACTGTGTGGCAACAGCTTGAGCTGACCATGAGTTAAAATTTAGTTTCAACTTCTGTTAAAATCTGTGATCATGTTTTCCCTTTTTTATCTTTTCTTTTTGTTATGGTACAACAAGATGTTATTTTTTTACCATTTTTGGAATTTGCATACAATTGACTTATTTCTCTATAATCGTTACAAATGTAAAAACATATTTTCCCTGCATTTTTTGTTGTTGTTGTTGGATAATACACAACCCATCTTGTTGTTGATTAACTTAATTTTTTTTATATATTGTATATTGCTACAATTTTTAGTTGAAAAACGTGCCTTTACACAATTTATATGGAAAATACAAAATATTTGTTGAAATGTCAAAAATATATTTCTTAGAAATTAAAAAAAGAAAAAATATTGTACGTATCATATTATCAAGAGATTTTAAATGCTAAATATGTTTATCCAAAAATGTATAACAAATTTTGTTGATGACATTTACTAGTTTGGTGTATTAAATTTACCAAATGTTTCCATTTGTCATCTTTAAGTATAAAATGTCATATGTTTGATATTTTATGAATTTGAATAATAAATGCAATTATATATACACACACGCATTTCTTGGTTATTAATTCAAATGTTTGTTATATTGTGTTGTATTCTAGAAGCGGAAGCTAAATTTGCATACCTTAAGGTAGTGTTTTTGTGTGTGTTTCGCCATGTGTGAGTGTGTGTTTAAATTAATTTGTGTAGCAACACATAAATGTAGAAATAACATCCGAGTCATCAACAACAATAAATAATCCAAGTGATTGACAAAAGCCTAAGACACCTCTAAAAGCCACAATTTAATGATGGTTAATGGGAGATAACTAAAATACTTAAAAATACATGATGTATATGGTAAATAAGGGGAATCGTCCTAACAATTATACAACACTTTATGTAAAATGTCAAAAAATGTTTAAAAAATTTTGCTTGTGTTTCAATTTCACTCGTTCCCCGTTCTATGCCCCTTGTCTTGCATTTCCCTAGTCTAGTAATGCAATTCCACTCGTTCACCGGTTTATTTCCATGTCTAGTGTTTCAGTTGCACTCGTTCTTTAATTCAGTTTAATTCGTTTTCCTTGTCTTGTGTTTCAATTCAACTTGTTCCCCGTTCCATTTCATTACGTTCCCCTTGCCTAGTGTTTCAGTTCCACTCGTTCTCCGATTCCTTTTAATTCGTTGCCCTTGTTTAATGTTTCACTTCAACTCGTTCCCCGTTCCATTTCATGGCGTTCCCCTTGCCTAGTGTTTTAATTCCACCTGTTTGATTTCAGTTCGTTCTTTTTGTCTAGTGTTTCACTTACACTTGTTCCCCGTTTCCATTTCATTTTCCTCTGCATGTGTATTGTTTTAATTTCACTCTTTCTCCGTTCAATTTAATTTCGTTTTTCTTTTCTAGTGTTTCACTTACACTTATTCCCCGATTCATTCCATTTTGTTATTCTTGTATAATATTTTAATTTCATTCGATACCTATGCCATTATTATGCCAAACTATTATAATGGCAAATCAGTTTGGGCAATTCGTTAACTGAGAAACTTATCTCCCTTTTAACCTACATTTTTATACCGTCCCTTTAGAAAATTCAAAGAACATATTTTAAACTTCAGGTTTTTAGCCATTTGGACAGGCACTTTCTGCTCCTACCCGCGGAAATTGCCATAAATCTCGTATTATCAGTGAGTAAGCCCATCTCCAAGAATCCAAAAAATTATAAATTTAAGGTTTCTGGCCAAAAGGAGTTTTAGACTGGCCGTCAAGGAAGAAACTTTTAACTTTTTTTCCCTCCTCGTAGAAATTTATAAAAATTATATTGTCAGTGGTTAACTCAAACTCCATGAAACGGTTTTTTAGCACATCATGTTTCTAGCCAAAGGGGTTTGTGCAGGCCTTCATGGGGCAGATACGTGTAGGAATTTTCAAAATTCAGATTGAGCTAATACTAAATTTGAACTTCCTAGTTCCAGTGGTTTGGGCAGGCCGTTTAAGGGCTTATACTGCGGGAACACATATTTTAAATTTCCAATGGGATTTGGGCAGGCTGTGCTGTCAAGGGGGAGAATTTTCCTTTTAGTCCCTCCCCGTACGAATGAAAAAAAAACCATAGTGGCGGATGTCTACCCCGGAAAAGGAATCTACATACCAAATTTCACCGTATAAGCTCCATTGATTTGGGCTGGACGATGTTCAGTGAGTCAGTAATATTATTCCTAGTGGACTTGTGTTATCTTTGAACTTTGGCGATAAAAACGCTGGAGATTATAGTGCTTCACCATATGTGATGTGGGTTCATATACCTTTGTTAGTTATTTCGTTTGTAACATGCCGAAATATACCTATTCTTAATACTCGAGCCTAAGGCTTTGAAGCCCTATCGACCATTAGTTTATATTGGGTATACAAGTTAATAATGTCGATTTGGACAACAGATGGCATAACTATCACATATAGTTTGCGTCAATAATAACAAATATAGTATTTTGGAGGGTAAACATCTGTCATTATAATTCAGTATTCGATAGAAGCCAAAGTGTAAACACACATTTTTTTCAATCTTCATAATAATATCGAATTTTGTGCCTAAAAAGGATGTTTTGCTGGGATGTCTGAAAACTGCTGAATGTTATCGATTGTTAGTAGAAGCTTACAGAACATGCACCAACTCAAAAAACTCGTGAATGATGGTTTGCGCAATTTAAAAGTGTTGATTTCGACACAGAAGACAAGAAGAACTTGCATTATTATTGGGAGTCACATAACAAGCATTTCCGTAAAAGCAAGGAAATTGTGTCCCATATGAATTAAAGCCGAGAGACGTTGAAAGGTAATTTTGCATGTCGGAAATGCTGCTACAAAAAGAAGTAATTTTTGCATCGTATTATTACTGGTGGTGAAAAATCAATACATTACGATAACCCCAAGCGCAAAAAGTCATATGTAAAGCCCGGTCAACCAGCCAAATCAATGTCGAAGCCGAATATCCATGGCACCAAGCTAATGCTCTGTATTTGGTGGGATCGGATGGGTGTTTTGTATTATGAGCTGTTGAAATCGGGTCAGACGATCACAGGGGACCTGTACCGAACACAACTGATTCATTTGAAGAGAGCAATCAACGAAAAACGACCAGAATATTCAACCAGACAGGAGGCCATAACCTTCCATCACGACAACGCTCGGCCACATGTTGCAAGACCGGTCAAAAACTATTTGGAAAACAATGGATAGGAAGTTTTGGCTCGCCTTATAGCCCAGACCTTGCCCCTTCTGACTACCATTTGTTTTGATCGATGTAGAGCGCCCTTTCTGAAATACGCTTCACTTCAAAACAGGGTATCAGAATTTGGCTTGATTCGTTATAATCCAAATGCTACCAGAAAAATGGGAAAAAGTAGTTGCATTTTTCAAGAAAAATAAAACGAAATTATTAACTTGTATACCCAATAGTTTGTAACTATATTCTAGTGCTTTAACTAAATAAATAAACAAATAAATAAATAAATAAATAAATAAATGAATGAATGAATGAATGAATGAATAAATAAATAAATAAACGAATAAATAAATAAATAAATATATTCTTAATAATTGTGAAATTTTTTACTTTAAAATAATGCAAAACTTAACCTTAGCTTCATAAATTCCAAAATTTTTAGATTTTTCCTTGGGATACATTCCTTGTAAGTATTCTGTACTTTGTACAGATATACATTTTAATTTAAACTTGTAGTTTTAATGGCGTAGCTTAACTGGCCAATAACTGTCATGTTGGAGATTAACTGTCACAGGGAAATAGATTCCTGATGACAACCGAATTTATAGTTTACAACCTAAAATGCCCGATACTTCATTACCGGTGGTAGTTTTATATAACACATTAAAGAGAACATATAAAAGGAATAAAATTTTTTTCTAAGGATGTTCCTCTTTTTGTAAAATTGTTTCAGTGGATGTTTTAATTTCAACTTTCAGATTTCTAGTTTAAAACGTTTTTTTTTATTAAAAAATCCAGACTGTAAATCTTCAATGAATTAGCCCATACTTCAGTAAATATTAATTTAAAATTTCAAATTTCTAGTCACCATAGAAAGATCTCATGTGACAAGGAAAGTACCCCCACACAAACCACTACGATTTTGATGAAATTGAAGTATGTGATAGGTCAAAAAATCTATCTTGAAATTTGAAGGGGTCAAAAAGGTTTTCACAAATGGGTCTTTCCTTTTTTAGTCTTTTTAATTATTTCAACTAAAGCAACCATATGCAAGTGTGGTATCGTTGGAAAATAAATTTTTTCTTGTAGTTCTTTTTTCCATACTTTTTGCTTTTTAAAATTTGCAGTTGTAAAAATTTAAAAAATTTTGAGACAATACGTTCCGTTTACGTACCATTTTCGGTCCGTCATAAACGTAATCCAACTTCGTTAACGTTTTTAAGGAACATCGAAACTGATTCAAATCCGTTGATAAACCGGATGAAAGTCCGTAAATGACGGACCGTTTACGGATCAGTATTTGATCCATATTCGTACCATTTTTCCAACAAAAAATGGATTTGTGGAAATGCCTATTTTTTAATTTTTAATAGCAAATTTTTTTTTTTATTTATTTTAATTTATTTAATTCAAATATACGGTCCGCTAATGTTCTGTTTATGTAAAGTAGAATCCTGATTCAGAGAGTCCGTAAAAAAATAGTTCTTGGGTTATATAGAGAAGCATTCTGCTAAGGCTGTCAAATTCACATGTTTTATTTCTTATTAAATTTCAGCGGAATATTTTTTGATATTCTTGAATTTAAGCCAATTTTTCGTTAATCCCTTTTTTCTACTTTTTTAAGCAACTTGGCAACCCTATGCTAAAACATAGTATATTAAACTTCTTCTTTAACGAATATATTATTTTAATGATGCATTAAATTTCGAACGTTACCGATATGCTGCCGAGATAAAACCAACCCATAAAAAAATTACCCTGGATCTCTAAGGAGGCCTATGAAGTAAGACATGTAGTTCTATTACATTCAAATTTTAAAAAAAATTGGAGTGTTTAGGTTAGTGGATGTATACTTCGCAGTAGCAGTCTAAATGGCAAATTTCAGATTTCTATCTCCGGCGATTTATTTTGGGTAAAGGTGTGTACCTTTTTTTTTACACTTTACAATATGTTTGTGTAAATTGTATTATACCCAAAGGAATGCATATTTTATATTTCAGCCAAAAGTGTTTATGCCGGCCGTTAACGGGAAAGCCCCTTTTAGAACCTTCAATTGGAAAATACAAAAGAGTTGGCAAAAATTTTTTTTTCGAGAGGAATAAAATAAAATAAGATTAAAAGTCAAAACTAGTTTTAGGAAAAAAACTAGAAAAAATAGCATGCAAGTAACAGGGATGGACCTTGGTGGATCCCAGAAAGATAGAATTTTTTTTTGGAACTTTTTATAATTTCTGATATATGCCACAAACTTATCCCCAAACTTAGGATAATCGATATATGCTTTAATTTCATATAAACTGAAATACCAGATTTGGAAAGGCACACGAGACCGAAAAAATTACATAGGAGCTAATATTTCTAATTATAAGGTCTCGAGTTTAAATCTATGTGCTCTTAAGAGTATCGTGTACTATACCTTAGCTATTCTAACGCGCTCGAGCAGTTAAAATGGTATTGTGGATCTTAATATAAATAAGTCTCCGGGGCCGGATGGTATATTAGCACTGGCAGTGCTCTTCGACGCTAGTCCGTCCATTGGCTAACCTGTAAAGCTTTTCATACCGTGAGGTGGAATGCTGTCAATGTTCAGCCAAAAATTACCAGAAAATTATCATCCAATCGCATTATGCTCTGAACTTCCGAAGGTCATGGAGAGTATGCTTAATAACCATCTTATAAATTATTTTGAATTTATTTCACTTTTGAGCGATCCACAGTATGGCTTTCGTATAAGCCGTTCTACGAGACAGCTGTTAGCCTTCTTTTCGAAACGTTTGAGTAGGTTCATTCACCGGTTTGGTGAAAGCAAAGTGATTGCCTTAGATAATTCTAAAGCGTTTGATCGTGTGTGGCACGGAGCACTTATATAAAATTTAATTACTTTTTGTATCGGTAACGAATTCTCTTTCAAGCTTTTTCACAGATCGCTCTATACGATCTCAAACTTTCAACCCTATCTACTCCTTGGCAGATGAAAGCAACATTTGTCATTCATTTTCCTTCCTTTAATCGTAGGCCAAGCCTTTTTGAGGTCGGCGGCAGGAGGTAGATTGTAAATAATACAATTAATCGCGATCTTTTGGCAATATCAGAGTGGGGTCTTGCAAATAGGATTGATTTTAATGCACGTAAGACCCAATCTTTTATGACGACTCATAGGGATGTAGAGCCTTCAAGGCCATATCTTTAGTTGGATGGTATCGATATTGAGGAATCGAAAACTCATAAAGTTCTGGGCATAAGAATCAAGTGTGTTGTCCATTTCAATAACCACGTTTTTGAAGTGTCAAAAGAAGCATTCAAGTGTGTAAATTTTTTAAAACGCTGCAAAAAGTACTTCACCCATCCCATCTTCTTACTACCTATAACCGGCCGAAAACGGAATACAACTCCCATATATAGGCAGGAGTTTCTAAGTCTATTTTGGAGCTTTTTAATCGTGTAAAAAGGAGGGTGTGGGAGCTTATTAATGACAGTAGGGTATTGAGTTATATTTATTCATTGGATCATCGTCGGAATGTGGGCTGTTCTATCGATATGATCATGGGAGATAAGTGAACTTATCCCTTAAGACCGGCTTTTTGTCCAAAATACTTACTTGACCAGTAGAGCTAATATATTTGTGGTCGATTGTGCAGTGAATCGCACAACTCGTTACAGAAAGAATTCGTTCTCTGAAACCTAAGATATAAAGAAATTCAAACCCATTTTCCTGATATCAACACAATGCACTGCATTTGTAGGGGCGGCCAACCCTTTTAAAACATTTTTTTTTTAATTTATATATCCTATTAGCTTTCTTACTATTAGAACATGCTTTTTTAACACTCTGTACAACCGATATACACTTAAGCTCGAAAGTCGGCTTATTTTAACGATTTATTACTCTATTATTGTCCTAGATTTTTATACTTCTAATAAACTACGCCTGTTTTCTTGTCTTTGTGTTTGTTTTTTTTTTGTCCCTGTATTGTACTTATTTTATTAATGGTAAACTTTTACATGTTTCCATAAGAAGAAGACATCTGTGATAACAGTTTAAAACAGACAGGCGCCAGAAATCATTAACATTATTGCTGCAGTAAAATGCTTTAAATTACCAAAATAAGTAGGCGGTTGGTTGGTGGTCACTATGAAAACACAAAACCAAATGCAACTACAAGAATGCCTTAATGTGTCGATCTTTGGCCAACTTCAATGTACTTACTCGTATGTTTTAATACAAGGCAATAATGTCATACATTATTAGAAGGCTCAAAATACTTGCATCTAAGTTTGTGCATACATACATATAATATGGCCATACTCTGCATATGTTAATTTTTGCATAAATGTGTGTAAATCTCTTAATGTTATCAAAATGTTAGTCAAAGTGATTGCCTTTTGAAAGTTAACATTTAGTGTCTGGAACTAATTTTACCGAAAATTTGCATAAGGAGTCTTTAATATTATAAAGGAGGCGTTTCTACCACACAACTTCTTGCATTTAACATGCATATTTGTTATTCCAAAATGGGGTTTTGTGTCCAGTAAAGTAATGGTATATACATAACATGCAAGTAATGATGGTCAATTGATAATGTCCACCACTTAGGAAAATGTTACAAGGTTTAATTTACTTTTTTTTTCTTGTGAATTTTATGTGTTTAACTACGATTAGAGCGCCCCGGTAGGTTAGTTGGTAGCGTGCTAGCTTATCAGTGCGGGGGTCGTGGGTTCGATTCCCACCAGAGGCTCTGGTCT